>JAHHZJ010010040.1:0-13911 GCA_021437245.1 Aegilops speltoides
TCAAAATATCGACCGGATGGAAATTATCCGAGTGTAAGAATGCACCGGTGGAAGCTATCCAAGTGAAAAAATGTGGATGGGTAGATTCCATCCATTGAGTTCCATCCAGTGGATACCATCGAATGGATACTATCCGGTGACATCAATCCGAGTGGATTCCATCCGAGTAAAAAGGTCGCCAGTGGAAATTTCATGCATCTGGAAAATTGAAAGGAATGGCGTGTTAAGTCACCAAGTATTGCAGCAGTTGAGTCGAGGCGAGGCAAGGAGAAAATGGATGTCGACTCACTTATCTTAGGCACGAAACATTCCCCATACAGCAACCGGTGTGCATAACCACTCGGTGAGCCGATACTTTCTATCGCGCCAAAGCACTCGACTAATGACCATGAAGCAAGCACCAGCCAGGTAAAGGTGAGAGATGCTAAATACACTCGACCAAAGTGGTGTCCTCGGGGATAACAAAGACACGAAGAGAAACTACAGAGGCTAAGGAGTCAAGAGATGGCGGGCGGGAGGCCGAGAAGCAAAGGGATAAGTTGTTCAATGACACTCGGCCCATGGTTCCAGCAAAACAAGTGTGGAGGCCAAAACAAATACAAGATACATCAGCTTCTACATCTATCACAGAAGTGCCTACACCACCCAAAGAGGGCGATGTGACAGCTATTACATCGTCGTGGCACTTCTTACCTCTCCTTCACTCGGACAGATTTGAGAATCGGTCGATCCACTTGAAGAAGAGGTTGATATGTTGGACTATGAGTCTCGCCGGTTCATGAAGGTATGGATATCAATATGGTGTATTACTTGCCTCTGAGTTTCGTCTGTAGATGAGGAAGGGAGGTGGCTCAGCTGGATTTTGGTCCTAAAATGCAATATTAGAAGCCAAAAGAACCGATAAAAGCATCTGAAACCATTATATCTCGAGGTCATATCAATGGGTGCCGCTCACTCGGATGCTTGTTGATGGTGGCGCTGTGGTAAATCTTATGCCCTATTCGGTCTTTAAGAAATTGGGTTTGCACGATGAAGAATTGATCAAGACCAATATGGTGCTCAGCGGTTTGAAGGCAAAGAAAAAGCTGAAGCCAAAGGTGTGATGTATGTGGAGCTTACGATCGGAAGCAAAACTTTAGCTCTTGCATTCTTTATCGCTGATGTGCAAAGTAATTACAATGTCATACTAGGCGTGATTGGATTCATGCAAACCGGTCGTGCCATCCACTATCACCAGTTTTTGATTGATGGGTTGATGATGAAGTGGAAGTCATTCATGCGGATAACTTCGGCATGTGTTGCTTTGGCGATGCATCGGTGGATTAGCAACATCCCAATGCTACTTGCTTGACGGGGCGTGACTTATCGAGTTTGATTTTCTCAGCGCGACCAATAATGGTTTTGTGCCCGTGTCTTTAAAGCCGACTGAATGCAATTGGCTCCAAGGTATGATATGTTTAAATGGATCCTAATTCCGAGTGGTTGCAAAAACGTCTTGCAAAATATCGGTCCAACGAGCGATATGTATGAGTCTATTGAGGAGTTGGATGACATGGATAAACTTGGACAAGGTTTTACATCGGCCGATCCGTTAGAAGAGGTAGATATCGGAGGCGGATCGGTCGATCGACCGACATTTATAAACAAAAATTTGAAAGCCGATTGTAAAGCTAAATTAATCGAGCTATTGAAAGAATATGTTTGTTGCTTTGCATGGGAATATCATGAGATGCGAGGTTGAGCCGAGAGCTAGTGGAGCATCGGTTGCCTATAAAGGCGGTTTTAGACCTTATAAGCGTCGGCGAGAAAGTTTAATCCGAAAACATATGGCGGATCAAGGAAGAGATCGATCGATTGCTTGAAGCTAAATTCATTTGACCTTGCGGGTATGCGAGTGGATTTCTAACATTGTCGAGTGGAGAAGAAGGGATCCGGCAAGTTGAGGTGTGCATTGACTTGAGAGATGTGAATAGGGCTACACCCAAAGATGAGTATCCCATGCCAATAGCCGATATGCTTATTAATGATGTACGGACATAAGGTTATTAGCTTTCTAGATGGTAATGCGGATACAATCAAATTTTATGGCGAAGAGGACATGTACAAAACAACTTTCGATGTCTGGTTTCCTTGGTTTATTCGAGTGGGCGGTGATGACATTCGGATTGAAAAATCTGGGGCCACATATCGAGAGGGCTATGAATTTGATTTTCATGATTTACTCGGTGTCATACTTGAAGTTTATATTGATGATATTGTTGTCAAATCGGATGCTTTTGAATCTCACTTGGCGATTTGCGTTTAGCTTTGAAAGAATGAAAAAGTATGGATGAAGATGAATCCTTTGAAGTGTGCATTAGGCGTGTCGGTGGCAAATTTTGGGTTTCATTATTCATGAAGATGGCATCGAAATCGATCCCAAAAGATAGAAGCCATCTGAAAGTGGAGGCTCCAACATGCAAAGAGATATGCAAAAGTTCCTTGGCAAGGTCAATTATTTGAGAAGGTTCATAGCTAATCTGTCGGGGAAGGTTGATGCATTTACTCCTATCCTTGGCTAAAGAATGATGTTGATTTCACTTGGGGGCAAAACAGCAAGAAGCTTTTGATATGATCAAAATTATTTGTGCACTCCTCCGGTGATGAAAGCACCCAAGCATAGAGAGCCTTTTAAACTTTATATCGCATGAGGAAGGTGTTATTGGTGCTGTTTTGACTCAAGATACCGAAGGAAAAGAGCATGCCATTACATATTTGAGCGGGCGTTTATTGGGCCTTGAGACAAGGTATACATTTATTGAAAAACTATGTCTATGCTTATATTACGCTTGCACAAAATTGAGACATTACCTAGTGCGAGTGCTTGTGTAGTAGCTTGTCAAACCGATGTCATTAAGTACATGTTGCATAGGCCAATTCTTAGTGGTAGAATTGGCAAGTGGGCTTATGCTTTGATTGAGTATGATTTGGCTTATGAATCTCTAAAATCCATGAAAGGCCAAATTGTTGCTAATTTCATTGTTGAACATCGGATTAATGACAAGCATGATGTTGATATGAACCTTGTTTCATTAGTGCCATGGAGATTGTACTTTGATGGTTCAGTTTGTAGCAATGGCCAAGGTGTTGATATTGTTTATATATCTCCTCATGGTGCTGTTTTGAAGCCTCATGCGCTTAGAATATTTTGCACAAACAATCAAGCGAATATGAAGCATTGTTATTCGGTCTAGAGATGTTACTTGCTATAGGTGTTACACATATTGAGGCTTACGGTGATTAGTTACTAGTGGTGCAGCAAATATCCAAAGTCTTTCGGTGTTTTGTGAATCACTTAATGTTTATCTTGATAAATGTCTAGATATAATTTCTACTTTGGATTGTTTTAGCATTGCACATATATCTAGACATGACAACTAGAAAGCAAATGAGTTGGCACAGCAAGCATCTGGATATCATGTTGATCATGGCATGTTTCATATCTCTCAAAGACCGATGTCTTGTCTTGCCAATATGGGAGAGGCGAACCTGAACCCTTGATTGACCATTAACAAAAATCTAGTGCGGTGATAATTCCATTGGAGAAAGCCCATTATTGATTACTTGTGCAATCCGGTGAGAGGGTGGGCAGGGCTGTTCGGCGTCGGCTTTCAAGTATCTGATGAGAGATGATGGTCTTTATCGCGAGCAGTCGATGATGTTCTTCTAAAGTGTTTGGATGAGGACCAGGCAAGAGTTGCTATGGGAGAAGTGCATGAAGGTATTTGTGGCACTCACGATCGGCTCCCAAGATGAAATGGTTATTGTGACGTCTTTGGGTTTTATTGGCGACTATGATTAATGATTGCTTGAGATATTATAAAGGGTGTGAAGCTTGTCAAAAGTTTGGTGATATTCAATTGGCTCCTGCTGCTATGTTACATCCTATTATCAAACCGTGGCCTTTCAGAGGTTGGGGTTTAGATTTCATTGGACAAATCCACCGTCTTCCTCAAAAGGGCATCGGTTCGTATTGGTAGCAGCTGATTATTTCACTAAATGGTGAAGCGGTACCTCTCAAGAACATGACACATACGGAGGTAATTCAATTCATAACCGAACACATTATTCATAGATTCGGTATTCCTCAAGCGTTAACTACAGATCAAGGTTCATCTTTTATGTCACACCAAGTCAGAGAGTTTGCCGAATCTTATAATATAAAGTTGCTCAATTCCTCTCCATATTATGCCCAAGCTAATGGACAAGCTGAGTCTAGCAATAAAATTCTAATCAAGCTCATCAAGAAGAAGATTGAGGATAATCCGAGGAGATGGCATGAGTTGTTGTCTGAAGCTTTATGGCACATAGAATTTCAAGGCATGGTGCTACGAAGGTGACTCCATATGAGCTAGTATATGGTCAAGAGGCTGTTTTACCAGTGGAGGTAAATTTGAATGCTTTGAGAATAGCCAAACAAAATGATTTATCGGCAGTAGACTTTTATAACTTAATGATGGACAATATTGATGAAGTTGCCGATAAACGTTTGGTTGCTTTGGAGTCCATAGAGAGAGATAAGTTGAGGGTAGCAAGAGCTTACAATAAGAAAGTCAAGTTGAAGAATTTTCAAGTTGGTGAACTCGTCTGGAAAGTGATTCTGCCGATTGGTTCAAGAGATAGAAAATTCAGGAAGTGGTCTCCAAGTTGGGAAGGTCCTTTTAGGATTACAAGGGTTGTTCCCGGAAATTCATATTTGGTGGAATCAATACAAGGGGCATTGTTACCTCGAGCTCTCAACGGAAAATATTTGAAGAAGTACCACCGAGTGTGTGGCGGGAAGCTTTGAGTAGGCAATGGCGATATCGATTATGCCCTTAGCACAAACATGGCGATACATAATTATCATACGAGGAAAATAAATGGCCGATGGAGTGTTGACATCGTCCTTAGAACAAACACCGTGCATATTATTTTTACGTGCAAGCTTTGCCGAAAAAAGGGGGCATGTGTTGACATCGGATTTTGGCAAGGTACAAAAGGCAAGTAAGATGGCCTCAAGTGAAAGAGTTTCCAGCATGCAAAGTTTCAGGTCGACGAGTGGAATAACTTTGATGTTTAATTTATCGCCATTCGACTTTATATCGGTGGCGAAGTTGCACTCAGTGACAAAATTCAAACATTCGAGTGGTTTTCGCCAATCTTGCCTTCAAGGCGACCTCGGATGGAGGTATTCTAAAGGAATTGTCTTCGTCTCGTCGAGCAATCGATTTTGATATATAAATCATCTCAATCCGAGTTCATATGCAAAAGTTAGAGGCAATACACTGCAGGCGAAGCTGAGTGGAAATCTGGCGCAAAGTACGGGCGCCATGTCTGGTGGGTCATATGACAATTAGGCCCTTAAGAAGTCCTTGAATCGAAAAACCTTCAACAGGAAAAAGTTTCGTCTCGTCGAGCCGATCGATTTTCATATATAATTCGTCTCAATCCGAAGTCGTATGAGACTTGGGGAGACAAATCAAGATCAGGCTATGTTTTTGGTCGAGTGAAAGCTTACCATCGAGTGAAAACTCACGGTCAGTGAAAACCTACGATCGAGTCACGGTCAGTGAAAACCTACGATTGAGTCACGGTCGGTGAAAATCTACGATCGAGTCAAGGTCAGTGGAAACCTACGATCGAGTCACGGTCGAGTGAAAATTTACCGATCGAGTCAAGGTCGAGTGAAAACCTACCGATCGAGTAAAGGTCGGTGGAAACCTACCGATCGAGTAAAGGTCGAGTGAAAACCTACCGATCGAGTAAAGGTCGAGTGAAAACCTACCGATTGATTGTCTTCGGTGAAAATATAATCATCCAGTGAAAAGGTCGGTCGGATCATCAGAGTGAAAGACTCTAAAATCCGAGTGGATGAGCTCAAATCCGAGTGAAACTGAACATGTGCCCAAAAGTTTATCAAGATGATCTCGGATGAAAAAGTGTTCAATACAGAAGTTGTGCGTATCGTCAAGACGGTAAACTTTTCTTTTGGAGTCATCGTCATCCGAGATAGTATATGGCCTGCAAATTCACTACAAGACTCGGATAATTCAGTCTACCGCAAGACCGAGTCCGACTGGAAGGTAAAGATGACCTCGAAAAGTATTCAAGATGGCCTTATTTGAAAACGTGATCAACATGAGAGTTGTTCGTATCGTCAAGGCGCACAAGTTTGATATTTGGGCCGTCTTGATCGGAGGTCATATGGAGGCTGGGCGGCCTGCACAAGAAGGAAGACAGAAGTTGGGCCAGATTCAGACTGGATCCGAGTTGGAATAGAACTAGGACTCTAGGACGCGAATTGATGTAATTTTTCTTGTAAGAAAAGCCTAGATGAATCCTTTACTTATGCAGGAAGTCCAGCCGCCTCTTATATATGTTGGGGGTGACGGCCGATTGAACAACACACAATCAAACAAATCAATATACTACTTTTTCTGTCTACTTTTATCTCTCCACCGTTTTCTCTCTCGTTCTTCGCTGTTCTTCGTGTTTGAGAGCTGCAAATCCCGAGGCTCTAGGGGCGGCGAATCGACCTAGGGCAGCCATAGCCGCCGCAATCCTGACGGGGTCCCTCCCGGTCTTGTGAGGTTTGGTCTGCAAAAGCACCCGCCCATTGTCTTGCGTGTCGTATTTGTCGGTCGGGTCTCCTTCGACGTGAGCTGCGGTGCATCACCCCCGGCGTCGAGGGTACACGTGACGTGTTCGTGTGTCAACAATAGTCTTCAGACACTACATGCTAAGTTTGACGCCCTTCAAGATCAACATAATGCTCTCTTATCTGATCATGAGAAGCTCTCTTCTGAATGTCTTCAAAGAAAGCTAGACCTTGAAAAGATAAGAGTGGATTATGAAGATCTTCGAAGGAGTGAGATTCACCAGCGCTCAGCGGATCAGTTCCGCTCGGGAAGGATTTGAACCACCATGTCTAAAATGCATTGGCGTGATAGCGCTACATACATTCTTTGAATGTTCCACTGCTGCTACTATTTCATTGTCTTCACCTCTTGATGTGGTCACTAACCCCTCCGTGGAGATACCCTTGATATTCTTGATGAAAATGCTATATTGAAGACATTGCTTGAAACAGGGATGTACAAAAGTTTGAAGGGACATCGGACTCTCTCGATGTCCTCCAAAAGCGGTCTGAACGAAACCCTAGAAAAGAGGGTGTTGGGTTGAAAGGAAAATGAATGTTGATGGCTCGTCTTTGGAAGCTGGCGGTACCCCAAAACCACATGGGTTCTTTGTAAAGGGACCTTGATAGATCCATCTACCTTATCTGGCTTTACTGTGCTAATCCAATTATCATTGATGAATCCTTTGACGCAAACTATAAGCTGTTCAAAAATCAGAATGGTGAAGTGTTTGCCAGGTACATTGGTACTAACTGCAGGAATGAGCCACCTATGAAGAAGATCTGGGTACCTAAGCGGTACATTGAGAATCTTCCTATGAATGTCGTCATGACACCACCTAGGAAGAAGACAAACCCCAGACCTATGGCTTCATATGGCCCAAAGGCTTCATACAGATACAGGACTCACATGAGTCACCCTAACGCCAATGTTTTGCAGGGAAATCATGCTCAGTCGTATGAATATGAGCGTGTATCTTGAACCGATATGTTCATAGGACTAAGAACTTTTACGCTTATTCATATGAGTATCATTCATCTCTGCAAGGCTATTTGCTAGGGCTCCAAAGCCAAAATTCTCAGATCTGCACTTAGACTCATAAGCTTCTAAGCCCCCCCGAAAATGTGGGTGGCAAGAGAACTAACTCTCTTTTGCGAGAAAATGGTCTCCAGCCGACAATCAATGGCGTCCGATACTATTCTTTGGGGACCTAAAACTCACTAAGGACGCACGTTAAAATATCATTCTATATGCTTCACATCTGAATTTCTCATCAGTCAATGTCCTAACTTTGATATAAGCTATGACTGTCCCTATGTGTTTCAAATGCATATGCTTCACAACACTTGTGTGAAGCCTATCCTCCTAACTGCACTGTAGGGTACATCACCTAAAGCTTCAGAGTGGATTATGGATAGTGGATGCACAAATCATATATTTGGTGACGAAGTCTTCTCATGGACTCAACCTTACGTCCATCAGACAAGAGTCACATCACATTTCTTGACCTTGGTAAAAGCAAAGTATTGGGACTAGGTAGAGTTGCAATCTCAAAGGATCAACACATGGACAAAGTGATGCTTGTTGAATCCCTTGGTTTCAACAGTTTACATCTCAATGCTTTGTGACTTGAACATGATTGTGATATTTGGCAAATATCGTTGCCTTGTACTAATGGAATCTGACAAATCTCTAGTCTTTGAAGGGTATCGAAAAGATGATCTGTACATGGTAGATTTCTCGGCAGGTCCACACTTGCCGTTTGTCTTCTCACAAAAACTTGAATCTGGCTCGGCATCGAAGGCTGGGACATGCTGGCATGAAACTTACACTCACTCGTCAAGAAGAAGCATGTCATTGGCATCGAAGATGTCAAGTTCAAGAAGGATCATCTGTGTGGTGCTTGTGAAGCTGGAAAGATGACAAGGGCAAAGCACCCATCGAAGACAATCATGACAACATCTCAACCCTTCGAGCTGTTACACATGGACTTATTTGGACCTCCTTTTCTCCACCCTCACAACAACACACTGTCTCTATGGTTTCGTCATTGTTGACGACTACTCAAGATACACATGGGTTCATATAATTCTGTACAAGACTGAAGTGCAAGATGTCTTGGTAGCGCCGCAACTCGAGCAATGAACAACTATGGCGTGAAGATCAAGCACATCGAGGCCGACAATGGCCTTGAATTCAAGAACAACTGGACTTGATCGTATTTGGATACAATGGGCATCACTCATGAGTTCTCTGCTCCATACACACCTCAGCAAAATGGCATCATTGAGCGCAAGAACAGAACCCTCATTGAGATGGCTCGAACAATGCTAGATGAGTACAAGACACCACGAAAGTTACGGCGAAGCTATTGATCTGACATGTCACATCATCAACCATGTATGCGTTCATAAGCTTACGAACAAAACATCATATGAGCTACTTTCGCAAGAAGCCAAATGTCGAGTTACTTGAGTATTTGGAGCAAGATCTTTGGATCAAGGATCCCCATCACAAGTCAAAATTTGCACCTAAGGCTCACGAAGGCTTCATGCTTGGCTATGGAAAGGATTCACACTCCTATAGAGTCTTCAACCTTTATCTCTACAAAATCGTTGAAACTCTGGATGTGAAATTTGATGAAACCAATGGTTCACAGAGAGAGATCCTGCCAAGCACACTGGATGAAGCTCCTTCAAATGAGGCAATCAAGCTAATGAGAACTGGTGAAATCATGCCCTCTGAAGCACAGCCTGAAGAGGAACTTATCATCTCTGCACCAGATCAACCTAAAGACAATGCTCAGACCAAAGACAATCCTCCCAATGATGACAATGATCAGCCAGAGCAAAATCTTCGTCCTGTTCATCCACGTGTTGCAAATGAAGTTAAAATAGAAAAGATAATTGACAGCATCAATGCACCTGGTCCGCTCACTCAATCAAAACAACACAGCTAGCAAACTTACGTGGGCACTTTTCATTTGTGTCAATATCGAGAACTCAAGAAAGTTCTTTGAAGCCTTTATGGAACTGAATGGATTCAAGCCATGCAAGAAGAACTTCAGCAGTTCAAACTGAATAATGTACGGGAACTTGTCAAGCGACTGATCCTCATAAGCATAACATTATTGGAACAAAATGGATATATCAAAACAAGCAAGATGAGCATGGTCAAGTCGTCGAGAAACAAAGCACGTCTTGTGGCTCAAGGATACACTCAAGTTGAAGGAATTGACTTGATGAAACATTTGCTCTGTTGCTAGGCTTGAAGCTATTAGCATCTTGCTAGCTTACATAAATCATCACAATATCTTGCTATATCAAATGGATGTAAAGAGTGCATTTCTCAATGGCAAGATTGAAGTAGAAAGTATATGTCGCACAACCACGGCTTTGAAGATCCAAAACATTACGATATGGTGTACAAGCTAAACAAGGCCTTTGTATGGCCTCAAACAAGCTCCTCGTGCACGGTATGATACAATCAAAGACTTCCTAAAGAGTAAAGGCTTCAAACACTGGATCCTCGATCCCCTCTCTTCACGAAGACATATGATGGTGAACTGTTTGTGTGCCAAATATATGTGGATGACATAATCTTCGGATGCACCAACCGAAATGCAGTGATGAGTTTGGGTACATGATGCAAGAGCAATATCAAATGTCCATGATGGGTGAGCTGAAGTTCTTCCTTGGTCTTCAAATTTGTCGGTGGAGGAATGGCATCTTCATATCTCAAGAGCAATACCTCAAAGATTATGCGAAGAAGTTTGGAATGGAAGGCGCAAAGGCTACGGCGCCAATGCCGATAAGCACCATCTTGGTCCCGATGACAATGGTAAAGAGTTCGATCAAAAGGTATACCGCTCCATGATTGGTTCTTTGCTTTATCTATGTGCATCTAGGCCAGATATTATGCTTAGTGTTTGCATGTGTGCTCGATACCAAGCGGCACCAAAGGAATCGCATCACTTAGCTGTGAAGCGAATTCTTCGATATTTGGCTTACACCCCAACACTCGGATTATGGTATCCCAAGGGCTCAAGATTCGATTTGGTTGGATTCTTGAGGACCTTGAGTATCTGCCTCGCACCATATACCATATCATCAGGCGAACTCTATGGCCAGTCAAGGGACACTCATCATCGGCCAAGCTTGAAGGAGCCATGAAGACTTTGGTCTTCTATATTCTCAATGGCATCGGCTTCAACACTCGGGAATTCTTCATCGAGCAACTTCTTTGCTTCGGATCGACTGTTTGGTGCGAAGTTTTATGCTCCACTGGGTCATCGCCTCATCAGCGACACTCATGTGTCAATTATCAGCCCTCTGCTGCAATCACATCATATTTCTGCCCGAGGTTGATATGTCAGTTGATGTTGTATACTCTGACCCTGCCAAGACGCCACTTTGTCTTCAGAACATTGAGCACCAAAGCTTCACTCAGCCTATTGAAGGTGTTCATGCAGCAACAAGATTCTACCCACTAGTTGGTAACACCCGTCTGCCTCACAGAGCGCCAACTGAAGCTACTGAAAGCACCATTGCGCAAAGGCCTCGGAAGCGTTCTCGTGTTCTTAACGGCCGAGAGCTTCTTGTGGCTCTTCATCGAAGCGAGGATAAGCATCATTTACGGCTCAGCGCCAAATGCAAAGCCTCTTGGTGGATGTCAATCGCATTCGCAACCTTGCCACCAAGAATGCCTTTGTTGCTCATGAAACTTGCGGAGATCATGGAAGAGTTTGACTACTGCTTTCGATCTTGGTGATCTTCAAGATGATGGCTTCAATTAAAGATTCGATTCGACTCCACTCCTCCAAGGACTGCTACCTGCGTCGAACTCCATCTCTTGAAGACTCGAATATTCCTCTTCATGGCAGCGATTAATGCGGAGTGATCGATGATGAAGATGACGCTACTTCACCACCTCCAACTACTACTGCGGCATCGACACTGCACCAAGCCCGTCTGCACCGCCAACCAACGACGACAACCCTGCTGCTTCACCTACTCATGATGATGAGTAGATGCTCTATGTCTTCAAACCTTTTTGGTCATTACTGACAAAAGGGGGAGAAGCGTATGAGTTGATAGTCTTCAAGCGGGTTCATATGGGCGGTTGCACTATATTTTGCTGCGTGTTTACAACTCTTGCGTTTTGAAACATTTGGTTCTTTGAGTTGTAACACCTAAACTTGATGGTAAATCGCTATACGCTACTTATTTGCTGCGATGATAAATTCGCATGTGCGATGATAACTTCCGCACTTAGATCATTCTGAGACGTCCATTTTCATTATGCATGTCATTCCTATTGCTATATCATTTCATGCATGATGAATTATCTTCATAAGTTGAAGTGGATCTCCACAAGTACAACCTGCCATGTGCATTTGCATTCCAAAAGCAAATTACTTATATGCACATCTTGAGGGGAGCCCTTGCAACTTATGAAGACAAATTCCTATCCTTACAATTTCACATACTTTATCCCGTTGAAAACTTCAACTAGTTTGTCATCAATCACCAAAGGGGATATTGTAAGTGCATCTAGTGCCACCCTAGTTGGTTTTGGAGTATTGATGACAAAGTTGGTTGAGGACTAATGTGTTTGTGAGAATTGCGGGATACGCAGGTTGTGTCCCTCATTGATTTGGTTTACCTACGGAGATGACCCTAAAATGTATGAAGACATTGAAGACAATGGTGGTATGAGAAGATATTCGTATTGAAGACTATGACATGAGAAGACATTGCGTGAAGACTTTGGGCCTTGAAGGCTGTGTTTTATTTGTTTCCTTTTCTTCTTTGTTGAGTCATGGGAACCACCGTCTTTGTTAAGTGGGGTCCAAGTGAACTAAGTCGAGTGGTGAAGTGATGCTCAACCCAAATCCTATGTCTTGGCGAAGACAATGAGAGCAAATCTTATCCAGATTTGGATGAGTCAGCTTTGCTTGTAGCCCAAGTAAAGTTGCTGCGTGTGTTTGAAATCGACCATTGGAACACGTGTCGGTTCCTTAGTGACCCAAGGTCATTTGGACAAATCAGGTCGGGTTGCTTAGTGGCTATAAATAGCCCACCTCCTACACCATAAATTGGTGGCTGCTCGGAGTTTGTGCGGCTTTTGTCGTTTGAGAGCAACCCACCTTGAAGCATTTGAGAGAGAAATCCTTGCGAGGACAAAGCCCAAACACCCGAGCCAAAGAGTGTTAGGCATCTTGAAGTCTTTTCATGCTGTGTGACTGAAGACTTATTACACTTGAGGCTGTGAATCCTCCGGCCGGTTAGGCGTCGCGTTCTGAGCATCCAAGAGTCATTGTGGATTGCGGTGAGCGAAGTCTGTGAAGGTTTGGAAGTCTCCTTGAAGACTTACGAGTGATTAGGCGAGGGTGGGTGTCCTTAGCTCAAGGGAATAAGGTGAAACACGGTCTTGAGTTAAATCTCAGCCTCCTAACCGGACGTCACGGTTGTCACAAACAAGCTGGGGCCCAACAAATCATGTGTCTTCAACAAGCAACTGGTTCTATCTCTTCAAACCTTACTTAAGTTTGTCTTCATGAAGTCATTGCTTATCTGTTCATCTGTTTGACTTCATTGTTTGGCTTCATACTATCTTCCATCTTGATCCCTACTACCTTACTGCTATTAGTCCTGTACTTTCACATCATTACATACTTGACTATGGCTTGTTTAGGGTAGTTTATCTTCCGCTGCATATCAATTAGGTTGTTTCTGGTGTTTGTCTTTGAAACTTCCAAGTTTTGAAGACTTTCATAAAAATCGCCTATTCACCCCCCCCTCTAGTCGATACTAGCACTTTCGGTATGCTTGAAGTGTTACTATTTCTTTTATCAATATGAACTTTTATTTTGAATCATTTGGATCTGAACATTCATGCCACAATAAAGAAAATTACATTATGAATTATGCTAGGTAGCATTCCACATCAAAAATTCTCTTTTTATCATTTACCTACTCGAGGACGAGCAGGAATTAAGCTTGGGGATGCTTCATACGTCTCCAACGTATCTATAACTTTTTATTGTTCCATGCTATTATATTACCCCTTTCGGAAGTTTATGGGCTTTATTTTGCACATTTATACCATTTTGTGGGACTAACCTACTAACCGGAGGCCCAGCCCATATTGCTAGTTTTTTGCCTATTTCAGTATTTCGAAGAAAAGGAATATCAAGCGAGTCCAAGCGGAATGAAACCTTGGGAGCATGCTTTTGGAGCAAGCGTGATCG
>JAHHZJ010010042.1:0-11233 GCA_021437245.1 Aegilops speltoides
ATGGTGGGTCCCATCTAGGGGGTGGCTATTCATCTTTGTGCGTAATAAGGAGGCACTTCCTTGCGTGCGAAGATATAGTTAGTGGGTCCGACATGTCGGGGAACTTTTTGCGAAATCTGAGAGCCCTGGTGGGTCCCAAGCGTCGGTGGAGGAATCATTATTTTCGCGTCGATCCATAGTCGATGGATGTGGTTCGTTGACCCGTTGACCGAGGCCATGCAGAAGCACCATGGCGGTGGGCGGCAATGAGGCCTAGGAAGGGAGCGACGGGCGGGAAGACTCGACAATGGTTGCCCAGCGGTTGGAGTCTGAGGTTTCTTGGTCGGTTGCGGCCGAAAAATAACGAAGGTGTGGGTGAGTAGAGGAATGGCACGGCGTCAATGAAGTAGGTGGGAAGTGCGGCTGTCTGCTGGCCTGAGCCATGGGGCCGGGGAAGCGAGCGTCCCGGAGCTGGTTTGGTATTTGGAGCAAGAAGATCGAGATATTGAAGAAGCGCGCGGCCGTTGGATTAACATCCAGCGGTCCTTCTACTAGAATCGTTGTGGACTAAGTTGACAAAGCCAAAGTACCGTCGACCTAGTAGACCCACAAGTTAGCCTCCAAATCTGTCCCAAAGCAGCATACACCGAAATTTCTAGCAGTTCAAATTAATTTTAAATCTAAATATACCTTAATTTAAATTCAATGAAATTTTACCGCTTTAAAACAATGAAATTAAAATATCAAAATCGAAAGAAAAGCATATTTGGGAACTAATTGCTGTTTCTTTGTATTTTTTCATTTCTGACCCATTTATTATTACTTATAGCCCATTTCTTATTACTTATAGCCCATTTCTTATTACTTATAGCCCATTTTACGGGCAAAATGCATCCTCCTCGTCTTGAAAGATTTCCAGCCCGAGCATAGAAAACAAGTAGGCCTATGTTGGTTATTTTGCAAAAAACAAAATAGCTGGCTAGCCATTTTTCAGAAAGTAAAAAAGCGAATTGGGCTGGTCATGTGCTAAACATATGAAATAAAATCCTGGGCTAGACGGGCCACTGGTCTCGCACTGAAGGAAATATGCCCTAGAGGCAATAATAAAGTTATTATTTATTTCCTTATTTCATGATAAATGTTTATTATTCATGCTAGAATTGTATTAGGAAACATAATACATGTGTGAATACATAGACAAGCAGTGTCACTAGTATGCCTCTACTAGACTAGCTTGTTAATTAAAGATGGTTAAGTTTCTAACCATGAACAAGGAGTTGTTATTTGATTAACAAGGTCACATCATTAGTTGAATGATCGATTGACATGACCCATTCCATTAGCAGCACGATCGTTTAGTATGTTGCTCTTGCTTTTATCCATGACTTATACATGTTCCTATAACTATGAGATTATGCAACTCCGTTTATCGGAGGAACACTTTAGGTACTACCAAGCGTCACAATGTAGCTGGGTGATTAAAAGTACTACGGTGTCTCCAAAGGCAGATGTTGGGTTGGCGTATTTGAGATTAGGTTTTGTCACTCCGATTGTCGGAGGTATCTCTGGGCCCTCTCGGTATTACACATCACTTAAGCCTTGCAAGCATTACAACTAATGAGTTAGCTGTGAGATGATGTATTATGGAGCGAGTAAAGAGACTTGCGTGCGAGATTGAACTAGGTATTGGATACGGCGATCGAATCTCGGGCAGTAACATACCGATGACAAAGGAACAACGTATCTTGTTATCGGATCGACCGATAAAGATCTTAGTAGAATATGTAGAAGACCAATATGGGCATCAGGTCCGCTATTGGTTATTGACGGAGGCGTGTCTCGGTCATGTCTACGTGTTCTCGAACCGTAGAGTCCTGCAGCAAGGTTTCGATGGCGGTTATATTATGAGTTTGTGTATTTTGATGTCGAAGGAGTTGAGTCCGGATGTGATCACGAACATGGCGAGTCTCGAAATGGTCGAGACATAAAGATTGATATATTGGGCGGTTATATTCGGACCTTTGGAAAGGTTCGTAAGTTTCGAGAAAACGGTCTTGGGAGGATTCTGGAACCCCGAAGTAATGGGCCTAGTGGGCCAGAGGGGAGAGGGCCGCACCGGGGTGGCGCCCCCAGTCGAATAGGACAAGGAGGCGGCCCTCTCCTCTCCCTCTCCTTCCTTCCCCTTCCTCCTTCCTAGTTGGACTAGGAAGGAGTCCTACTCCACTAGGAGGAGGACTCCCCCCTCCTAGGCGCCTCCTAGGCGCCGGCCTCCCCTTGCTCCTTTATATCACGAGGCGGGGCCCCTAGAACAAAAAGTTGATCCTTGAGATTGTTCCTTGGCGTGTCGGTGCCCCCTCCACCATAATCCACCTCGGTCATATCGTGGCGGTGCTTAGGAAGCCCTCGTCGATAGAACATCAAGATCGTCCTGCCCGTCGTCTTGTGGAACTCTCTCCCGAAGCTCTGCTGGATCGGAGCCCGTGGGCGTCACCGAGCTGTCGTGTGTCAAGAACTTCGGGCCCGGATTGGCCAGGATCGGTTGGATCGCGAGGAGAAGCGTCGACTACTTCCTCTCGTTGTGAATGCTTCGCTTGGTCTCAGAGTGCGTGACAACACTCTCCCCTCTCGTTGCTATGCATCACCATGATCTTGCGTGTGCGTAGGAATTTTTGAAATTACTCGTTCCCTACGATGGCATCAAGCCTAGGTTTTATGGTTTGATGTTTTGCGAGTAGAACACAAGTGAGTTGTGGGCGATACAAGTCATACTACCTACCGCATGTCATATTTTGGTTCAGCGGTATTGTGAGATGAAGCGGCCGGGCGACATTACTGCGTCAGCTTCTGCAGGCTGGTTTCACCGTTCTGAGCACTTTCGTGCTTAAAGGTTTGGCGGGTGTCTGTCTCTCTCACTTTAGTTGAACCGAGTGTGGCTCGCCGGTCCTTGAGAAGGTTAAGCGAGTCTATTTGTGAAATGTCGTTGTCAGTTTTTATCGTGGGTGAGATTGGTTCTTGCTTAAGCCGTAGCAGCCACATAAAATTTGCAACAACAAAGTAGAGGGCGTCTAACTTGTTTTGCAGGGCATGTTGTGATGTGATATGGTCAAGGCGTGATGCTATATTTTATTGTATGAGATGATCATGTTTTGTAACGAAGTTATCGGTTGGTGAGCCATATGGTTGTCGCTTTATTGTATGAAATGCAAGCATACTGTAATTGCTTTACTTTATCACTAAGCGGTAGCGATAGTCGTAGAAGCAATAGATGGCGTAGCGACAACGATGCTATGATGGAGATCAAGGTATCGTGCGGTGGCGATGGTGATCACGGCGATGCTTGAGATGGAGATCACAAGCACAAGATGATGATGGCCATATCATATCACTTATATTGATTGCATGTGATGTTTATCCTTTATGCATCTTATCTTGCTTTGATTGGCGGCAGCATTTTAAGATGATCTCTCACTAAAATTATCAAGTAGTGTTCTCCTGAGTATGCACGTTGCCAAAGTTAAATCGTCGAGACACCGCGTGATGATGGTGTGATAAGCTCGTCCATCTACGAGGTGCAAGCCAGTTTTGCACAGCAGAATACTCGAGTTATACTTGCGAGCCTAGCATATGCAGATATGGCCTCGGAACATGGAGACGAAAGGTCGGCGTGAATCATATAGTAGATATGATCAACATAAGATATTCACCATTGAAAACTACTCCATCTCCGTGATGATGGTTATGGTTTAGTTGATTTGGATCACGTGATCACTTAGATGACTAGAGAGATGTCATCTAAGTGGGAGTTCTTAAAGTAATATGATTAATTGAACTTAAATTTATCATGAACTTAGTACTGATAGTATCTTGCTTGTCTATGTTTGTTTGTAGATAGATGGCTCGTCTTTGTTGTTAGTTGAATTTTAATCGTTCCTTGAAAGCAAAGTTGAAAGATGATGGTAGCAATTACGGATTGGGTCCGTAACCTAAGGATTATCCTCATTGCTGCCGAGAAGAGTTACGTCTGGATGCACGCGGGTGCGAGCCTGCTATTGATCGCGGCGGCGTTAAGAGCGTCTTGCGAGCAAAGTGATGACTACTCTATAGTTGATGTGCCATGCTTTACGGCTTAGAACCGGGTCTTCAGCGGCGTTTTGAGCGTCATGGAGCATATGATGATCGGGTCGCTTTGTTCTCATTCGAAGATGTCGAGCAAATTGCAGTCCAACGACAAACTATGTCATCAAATTCAAGTTTCACAGCCAAATATAGTACAACTAAACAACAATGTCATCATGTTTTAGTTGTCATACAATCACCAAACACAAATCAGCATACATAACAAGTGATGTTCTCACAGCAAAATACTAAACAACATGTTCATCGGTTTGATTGTCATAGCAAACACAATTTCACATAGTAGATAAAAACGTCTTGACGAGCAAATCGACAAAAGCAATGTAATCATCATCGCATGCAGCAATGTCAACATCTTATTTGTTGGGGAGCGTAGTAATTTCAAAAATTTCCTCGCACGCAAGATCATGGTGATGCATAGCGAGAGGAAGAGTGTTGTCTCGTACCCTCGTGAACCGAGCGGAGCGTTGGCATAGCGTAGAGAAGTAGTCGTCGTCCTCCGGTTCACCGATCAAGCACCGTTACTCCGGTACCTCCGAGTTCTTGACACCGTACAGCTTCGATGGCGCGCGATCTCGATCCAGCGGCGGGGAGGAGTTCCGTCGGCCTGACGGCGTGGTGGCGATCTTGATGTTCTCTGTCGCGGGCCGCCTAAGCACGCTACAATATGATGAGGGTAATATCATGGAGGGCACCGCACGCTGAAGGCGATCTCAATGATCAACTTGTGTGTCTAGGGTGCCCCCTACCCCGTATATAAGGAGGAGGGGGCGGCCAGGCCCCCTTGAGGCGCGCCAAGGAGGAATCCTCCTCCTAGTAGGGTAAGATTCCTCCTTTCCTACTCCTACTAGGAGGGAAGGAAGGAGGAGGGAAGGCGCCGCCACCTCTAGTCAATTGGTTTGGAGGAGAGGCGCGGCCCTGCAGCCCCTCTCTTCCCACCTAGGCCCATGTGGCCCATCTCTCCAGGGTTCGTAACCCCGGCACCGGTTTTCTCCGAAAACTTCGGAACCTTTCGGTGTCGAATATAGTCGTCAATATATCAATCTTTATGTCTCGACCATTCGAGACTCCTCGTCATGTCGTGATCACATCCGGGACTCGAACAAACCGGTACATCAAAATGCATAAACTCATAATATAAGCATCATCAAAACCTTAGCGTCGCGGACCCTACGGTTCGAGAACAATGTAGACATGGCCGAGACCGTCTCGGTCAATAACCAATAGCGGGACACGGATGCGATATTGGTTCCTACATATTCTCGAAGACCTTTATCGGTCGAACCGCAACAACATCGTTGTTCCTTTGTCATCGGTATGTTACTTGCAGAGATTTGATCGTCGGTATCAATACCTAGTTCAATCTCGTTCGGCAAATCTCTTTACTCGTTCCATGTCGTCATCTCATAACTAACTCATTAGTTACATGCAAGGCTTAGGTGATGAGTATTACCGAGAGGCCGGAGATACCTCTCCGGCAATCGGAGTGACAAATCCTAATCTCGAATTATGCCAACTCCACATGTACCTTGGAAACACCTTAGAGCACCTTTATAATCACCCGATTCGTTGTGATGTTTGGTAGCACACAAAGTGTTCTTCGTGGCAGGAGTTGCACAATCTCATAGTTCGAGGAACTTTGTATAAGTCATGAAAAGCAATAGGAGTATACTAAGCGATCAAGTGGTAGGCTAACGAATGGGTCATATCAATCACATCATTCTTCTAATGATGTGATCCCACTAATCAAATGACAACACATGTCTATGGTGGAAACATAACCATCTTTGATTAATGAGCTAGTCAAGTAGAGGCATACTAGTGACTATAGTGTTGTGTATGTATTCACACATGTATTATGTTTCGGTTAATACAATTCTAGCATGAATAATAAACATTTATCATGATATGAAATAAATAATAACTTTATTATTGCCTCTAGGGCATATTTCCTTGATCTCTCACTTGCACTAGAGTCAATAATCTAGATTACATAGTAATGATTCTAACACCCATGGAGTCTTGGTGCTGATCATGTTTTGCTCGTGAGAGGCTTAGTCAGCAGTGCGCAACATTAGGATCCGTAAGTATCTTAAATCTCTATGTCTTCCACTTGGACTTGGTCCGAATGGAATTGAAGCATCTCTTGATGTGCTTGGTCCTCTTGTGAAATCTGGATTCCTTTGCTAAAGCAATTGCACGATATTGTCACAAAAGATCTTCATTGGTCGATGCACTAGGTATTACACCTAGATGGAAATGAACTCCTTCATCGAGACTCCTTCATTTCTGCTTGAAGCAGCTATGTACTCTTCACATGTAGATCCGCCACGGCTTTGTTTAGAAGCTGCGGCAACTTACGGTTCCACCGTTTAATATAAACCGTATCCGGTTTGCGATTTAGAATCGTCGGGATCGGTGTCAACTTACATTAGCGTAACCATTTACGACTAGCTCTTTGTCACCTCCATATCTGAAACATATCCTTAGTTCTTTTCGGTATTTCGGGATGTTCTTGACCGCTGTCGATGATCCTCTGGATTACTTTGGTACCTTCTGCTAAGCTTATTGCTAAGCACCCGATCGGTACCGCATTGCATACATGATAGAGCCTATGGCTGAAGCATAGGGAATTTTTCATTTTCTCTCTATCTTCTCTGTGGTGGGCATTGAGTTCGACTCAACTTCACACCTTGTAGCACATGCAAAATCCTTTCTTTGCGATCCATATTGAACTTTTTCAACACTTTGTCAAGGTATGTGCTTTGAAAGTCCTATTAAGCGTCTTGATCTATCTCTATAGATCTTTATGCCTAATTATGCAGCTTCACGGGTCTTTCATGAAAAACTTTTATTCAAGTATCCCTTTATGCTATCGGAAATTCTATTCATTTCAATTAATAATTGTCATCAAATATAAAACTAGAAATGCTTTGAGCTCCCCTCACTTTCTTTAAATCAGGCTTCTCCAAAGTGTTATAAAACCATATGCCTTGATCACACTATCAAACGTTTATTCCAACTCGAGATGCTTGCCGTCCATAAATGGAACCGGAGCTTGCACTTTATCGCACCTTTTGGATCAACAAAACCTTCTCTGCATTATATACAACTCTTCTTCTAGAAATCCATTCAAGAATGCGTCTTGACATCCATTTGCCAAATTTCATAATCATGAAATGCAGCAATGACCAACATGATTCGGACTTAAGCATCACTACGGGTGAAAATCCATCGTAGTCAACCCTTGAACTTGTGAAAACCTTTCGAACAAGTCGAGCTTTATAAAGATAACATTACCATCGTGGTCTTCTTCTTAAAGATCCATTTATTCTCAATGGCTTGCCGATCATCAGGCAACTCAACCAAAGTCCATACTTTGTTTTCATACATGGATCCTATCTCGGATTTCATGGCCTCTAGCCATTTTGAATCTGGGCTCATCATCGCTTCATCATAGTTGTAGGTTCATCATGGTCAAGTAACATGACTTCGGAATAGGATTACCATACCGATCGGTGGGATCTTACTTGGTAGACCTCGAGGTTCGATGAAACTTGATCTGAAGTTTCATGATCAATATCATTAGCTTCCTCACTAATTGGTGTAGTTGTCACGGAACGGTTCTCATGATGAACTACCTTCCAATAAGGGAGTTGATCTGTTATCTCATCAAGTTCTACTTTCCTCCCACTCACTTCTTTTGAGAGAAACTCCTTCTCTACAAAGGATCCATTCTTAACACGAATGTTTTGCCTTCGGATCTGTGATAGAAGGTGTACCCAATAGTCTCTTTTGGGTATCCTATGAAGACACATTTCTCGATTTGGGTTCGAGCTTATCGGTTGAAGTTTCTTCACATAAGCATCGCCCCAAACTTTAAGCGACAACTTTGGTTTCTTTCCAAACCCAGTTCATAAGGTGTTGTCTCAGCGGTTTTGATGGTGCCCTATTTAGCGTGAATCGGCGTCTCTAAAGCATAACCCCAAAATGATAGCGGTAAATCGGTAAGAACATCATAGATCGCACCATATCAAGTAAAATCCGATTCTGACGTTCGGACACACCATTTCGTTGTGGTGTTCGGTGGTGTGAGTTGCGAAACTATTCGCATTGTTTCAAATGTAAACCAAACTCGTAACTCAAATATTCTCCTCCGATCAGATCGTAGAAATTTTATTTTCTTGTTACGATGATTCTCCACTTCACTCTGAAATTCTTTGAACTTTTCAAATGTTTAGACTTGTGCTTCATTAAGTAGATATACCCATATCTGCTTAAATCATCTGTGAAGGTGAAAAATACGATATCCGCCCGAGCCTCAACATTCATCGGACCACATACATCTATGTATGATTTCCAACAAATCTGCTCTCTCCATAGTCTGGGAAGCGGTGTTTTAGTCATCTTGCCCATGAGGCATGGTTACTTAAGTACCAAGTGATTCATAATCAAGTGATTCGAAGTCCATCGGTATGGAGTTTCTTCATCGTTTTACACCGATATGACCTAAGCGGCGGTGCCACAAATAAGTTGCACTATCATTATCAACTCTGCATCTTTTGGCTTCAACATTATGAATATGTGTATCACTACTATCGAGATCAATAAAATAGACCACTCTTCAAGGGTGCATGACCATAAAAGATATTACTCATATAAATAGAACAACCATTATTCTCGATTTAAATGAATAACCGTCTCGCATCAAACAAGATCCAGATATAATGTTCATGCTCAGGCATGCACAAAATAACAATTATTCAGGTCTAAAACTAATCCCGATGGTAGATGTAGAGGTAGCGTGCGGCAGCGATCACATCGACTTTGGAACCGTTTCCCAGCGCGCCGTCACCTCGTCCTTGGCGGTCTTCGCATTCCGTAGTCCTGTTTGAGTTGCAAATATTAGCAACCGATATCAAATACCAGTGCTACCGAGCTCTAGTTAGGTACACATCAATAACATGTATATCACATATACCTTTGTTTACTTTGCCATCCTTCTTGTCCCAAATACTTGGGGCGATTCGCTTCCGATGTCGATCGCTTGCGGTAAAGCACTTCGATTTAGGCTTAGGTCGGACTTGGGTTTCTTCTCTTGAGCAACAACTTGCTTGCCGTTCTTTTTGAAGTTCCCCTTCTTCTTCCCTTTGCCCTTTTTCTTGAAACTAGTGGTCTTGTTGACCATCAACACTTGATGCTCCTTCTTGATTTCTACCTCCGCGGCTTTCAGCATCGTGAAGAGCTCGGGAATAGTCTTGTTCATCCCTTGCATATTATAGTTCATCACAAAGCTCTTGTAGCTTGGTGGCGATGATTGGAATTACATCAATGACACTATCATCGGAAGATTAACTCGGTTGAATCAAGTGATTGTTATACCGACATTACGAGTATATGTTCCTTGTGAACTATTCTCCTCCATCTTGCAGCTATAGAACTTATTGGAGACTTCATATCTCTCAATCCGGGCATTTGCTTGAAATATTAACTTCAACTCTGGAACATCTCATATGCTCATCCGTTCAAAGCGTCGTTGAAGACCGATTCTAAGCCGTAAAGCATGGCACACGAACTATAGAGTAGTCATCGCTTTGCTCGCGGAGCGTTCTTACGCGTCGGTTGCATCAGCGGAGCCGGCACCCAGCGGTGCTTCGGGGCGTAACTCTTACGTGCAGCAATGAGGATAATCCTCGAGTTCGGACCCGATCCGTGTAATTACTACCATCATCTTTCAACTTTGCTTTCTCAAGGCAGCATTAAAATTCAGCGGAACAACAACACGAGCCATCTATCTACAAACAAACATCGACAAGCAAGATACTATCGGTACTAAGTTCATGATAAATTTAAGTTCAATTAATCATATTACTTAGAACTCCCACTTGAGCAGACATCTCTCTAGTCATCTAAGTGATCCGTGATCCAAATCAACTAAACCATAACCGATCATCACGTGAGATGGAGTAGTTTTCAATGGTGAACATCATTATGTTGATCATATCTACTATATGATTCACGCTCGACCTTTCGGTCTCCGTGTTGAGGCCATATCTGCATATTCTAGGCTCGTCAAGTTTAACTTGAGTATTCTGCTGTGCAAAACTGGCTTGCACCGTTGTAGATGGACGTGAAGCTTATCACACCGATCATCACGTGGTGTCTCGCACGACGAACTTTGGCAGCGGTGCATACTCGGGAGAACACTACTTGATAATTTTAGTGAGAGATCATCTTAAAATGCTACCGTCGATCAAAGCAAGATAAGATGCATAAAGGATAAACATCACATGCAATCAATATAAGTGATATGATATGGCCATCATCATCTTGTGCTTGTGATCTCCATCTCGAACCGTCGTGATCACCATCGTCACCGGTGCGACACCTTGATCTCCATCGTAGCATCGTTGTCGTTCGCCATCTATTGCTTCTCGACTATCGCTACGCTTAGTGATAAAGTAAAAGCAATTCGAGGCATTGCATTTCATACAATAAGCGATAACCGGTTACAAAACATGATCATCTCATACAATAAAATATAGCATCACGTCTTGACCATATCACATCACAACATGCCTGCAAAAAAGTTAGGCGTCCTCTACTTTGTTGTTGCAAATTTTACGTGGCTGCTACGGGCTTGAAGAACCGTTCTTACCTCCATCAAAACCACAGCGATAGTTTGTCAAATAGACTCGTTTAACCTTCACAAGGACGGGCGTAGTCACATCGGTTCAACTAAAGTGAGAGGCAGACACCCGCCAGCCACCTTTAATTAAGCACGAGTGCTCGTAGCAGTGAAACCAGTCTCGCGTAAGCGTCTGGCGTAATGTCGGTCGGGCGCTTCATCTCCTTCTGCTGAACCAAATTATGACATCTTTGGTAGGCGTATGACTTATATAATCCACAACTCACTTGTGTTCTACTCGTGCATATAACATCAGCGCATAAAACCTAGGCTCGGATGCCCTTTGTTGGGGAGCGTAGTAATTTCAAAAATTTCCTCGCCCGCAAGACCATGGTGATGCATAGCGAGAGGGAAGAGTGTTGTCTCGTACCCTCGTAACCCAAGCGGGCGTTGGCGCAACATAGAGGAAGTATCGTCGTCCTCCGGTTCAAC
>JAHHZJ010010045.1:0-10743 GCA_021437245.1 Aegilops speltoides
TTGAAACTTTGAAATAGTCATTTGACACCAAAAAGATATGTTTCACTTTTTTTAAAATAACTTATTTCACTCATTTCAGAAAATGCATTACAGTCGCTCAATTGAAATACAATATTTCACTTGTTTCAAAAAACTGATTACATTCATTACAAAAGATAGATTTTACTAGTTTCGGAAAAACACATTACAGTCACCCCATTGAAGACATAGTTTTAGAAGCTAAAATATAAAACTCACAAAGAAAACTATATTCTGAAAAGTGTTTTCAATCATTTCAATAACTGATTTCATTTTTTCAAAAATTGTAATTTGAAATGAGTAAAATTAGTATTTTGATATGATTGAAATAGTAAAAATTAAACTAGTTTAAATATATTCAAGATTGGTCTTATTCTAAAGATCTTATGTTCAGGAATTTGAATATATGAAATTTTTGAATAATAGAATATTACTGTAAAAAATATTGGCCATCTAAAAATATAAACAAAAATAAAATGCGTGAGAGAGGAGAGATGCCGCATGCATGCGTACAACCCATCGCAAATAAGATCGCTTTTCTGCCATGGGGCTATTGATGTGACATTGATTTGACCATATACAAATGATTACCTGCCACAATACATGGGTATACATATGAATGGGTCCCACTTAGATTCAGATCACAAAGCAGCTGAACGGTGGATGCTATGCCGGTACATCCCCGCTCCGGTAAAAAGGAGTTTGCGCGGGAACCCTAGCTGGGTGGAAATAAGGTGAGAGAGCAAGTTGAGAGGACGAGGAAACGTGACAAAGCGAAAGATGCGGTGGCCTGGCTAATCTTTTTGTCTCGTAGCGTTGACCGCGTGGACTCAACGAGAGCTCGCCCATCTCCTGCACCTTATTGTTTTTTATGTCTGTTTATTATGCCATGTTTTAATACAAAAATGTGCATTTATGTTTTAGCCGCTATATATAGATTTCTTGAAATCTCTGTGATAATGACACCCAATATGGTCTACTACAAATCTATGGCAACTTCATTATTCTCGATAGATAGCTCTGACACGTTGCTCCAACCGAAATCCCACGTTGTGAGTTGGCATCCGGGTGATTATTATGAATGTCACTCACTCGGAAGTGTGACATGGTTTCAGCTGCACCATTGCCTTTCTATTGATGAATTTATGATGTTTCCTAATGTCACCGTCACATGATCATCATAGTATCGTTGTTTCAGTTCGGCAGTGTGTGCCAAGTTGAAGTACTCAATCTCCTAGGTTTGTTTAACCAAAGTCCTTTTGAAACGCGTTGATATACGGCATGTTTGCTCCAAAATTCACACATGGTAAGACCCACCCCGGTTATATTTGGTTGTATGGTTCCTTTCTCACCCCGTATAGCCTTTTTTGGTCAACTCACCATGTGGGACCCAAAGTTCTATTAATGGCCATCGTTGGGTCCCCAAATTGCTCTCTTTGTTACTTTGTTCTCTCTAACCAACCTGCATCTCTTTCGCTTAGGGCATGAGCTATGGAAGCACTAGTATGGTGTGGCCTTACGATAGAATTGAGCCCATTCATGTAGTTAATCCTCACATGCAATCTCTCTATGTTCATCTTTTCTACTTTTCCTTGCGGTCCCTGCCTACCTCTTGCTTTTTCTCTCTTAGCTTTTTCACGGAAGAAACCGGCTCCTCTACAAGATCCCGTCTTGGTCTTCAGGCTACCATATTTTTTATCTCTCTTCTCCACATCAGCCATTCCTCATATGTCAATATTGGGGCAGTTGTCCATGCCGGAGCGTAGTACATGGGATATCATTTGTAGGCCGAAAGACCAAGGGGGTATGGGGATTGAAAATCTCGAGGTTAAGAACCGATGCCTTCTTAGTAAGTGGTTGTGGAAGTTATCTTCAGGAACTGATGCCACTTGGGCTCAAATCCTTCGTAATAAGTATCTTCAAACCAAAACTTTGGCTCAGGTCACGGTTAGACCAACTGATTCACCCTTTTGGAAAGGGCTTATGAAAGTTAAGCTTTCATTTTTTCAGAGGTCAAAGTTTATAGTTGGCAATGGTGCAAGCACAAGATTCTGGGAGGATACTTGGCTCGGAGATGCACCCCTTGCAATCCAGTATCCGTCGTTATATCGTATAGTACGAAGGCGCGATGCTCTGGCTGCATCGGTCTTTCTTTTGATACCCCTGAATATTCAGTTTAGAAGATCGTTAGTGGACAATCGTTGGGAAGAGTGGCTACATCTAGTTAGGAGACTGATGCAAGTACAACTTTCACAACAACCTGATAAACTGTGCTGGAATCTCACTAGGTCGGGTGATTTCACGGTTAAATCAATGTATGTTGATGTCATTAATTCGAGCTCGATTCCTACTTCCAAGCATGTGTGGGATGTCAAAGTTCCTCTAAAGATCAAGGTGTTTATGTGGTTTCTACATAAACAAGTTATCTTAACAAAGGACAATCTAACAAAGCGTAATTGGACAGGACCTACTAGGTGTAGTTTCTGTGATCAGGGAGAAACCATTAAACATTTATTCTTTGATTGCCCACTAGCTAGAATTCTTTGGACAACTATTCATGTCGCTTTCAATATTCCTCCACCAAGGTTAGTTAGCATGTTGTTTGGAACATGGCTAAACAGGGTAGAGCCCAGGTTAGCAAAATATATTCGCTTGGGGGTGTGCGCCTTAGTGTGGGCGCTTTGGAATTGTAGAAATGATCTTGTCTTTAACAGAACAACAAACATTCATGTTTTGCAGGTTATCTTCAGAGCTACGGCACTTATCCGTTCCTGGTCGCTACTCACTCCGACGGAGGCCAGGGAGCTTTTGGTTACTGGTGCTATCCGATGGGAGACGGTAGCTCGGGATATCTTCAGCCGGTTTGGATGGCGGTCATGTAATAGGATAGGCAATTAGTTTACCTGTCTAATTTGGAGCCATCCGGCTGTGGTGTATCCGTTGTTTGGCTAGCTTGTGTATCTAGCCTTCGGGCTCCGTGTGAGCCTTTTCTTCTTTTTTCATTTCATTTTGATACTTTTGAGACTTCGAGACTTTGTGGATGATTTATGGTTAATAAGATGGCCGTATGCATCATGCTGATGCAGAGGCCGGGGAATCCCCTTTTCGAAAAGAAAAAAAACATGCTCTTAGTATGTCCTCCCTCATCCAGCCGCCGCCGTAGAGCTCGATGTCTCTCTTTGCGTCACTCTTCGAATCAAGATCTTACCCGGCTTATACCGGCGTCATATTGTTGGAGATACGATCCACCTCTGTGAATGTGAAATTGGCATTCTGTTATTCAAATATGATTATTCCACCTGCTTTGGGAATACATTGACTGAAATTACAAATCTACACGTTGGACCATCACAAAGTTCAATCAGTAGAATTGGAATTCATATGATGATAAGAAACTTTATTCAGATTCTCCTCATACGTGATGATTATGTACTGCTCTAGTCCATAGATTTCAGTTTTAGTATCCCAATTGATTATGAGTGATGTTATTAATGTTAATCGACAATGTAATATGCATATACTCAGGAAAAGAAGTCAAGACAGTACCATGTATCTTCTGAAAAGATATACTTTGTCAATGCTTGTAATTTCGACAATAAATATATCCATTACAATGTTAGGCAACTTCTCACATAGCAGTCACAAATGCACGCAATTATATGTTAGTTCTTTGGATTGCTGGGGTCTCTCGATGATATCAATGTGTTGCAGCGATCTCATCTTTTGCTCAGCTCGCTAGTGGAAAACCTCTGGATTGCAATTATATTGTCAATGGACATGACTATACCATGGGTATTATCTTGCTGACGGTATTTATCCTCCATGGTCAGCATTTGTCAAGATCATACGAAAAGCAAGAAGCAAAATTCTGTTGCCCAAGCACAAGAAGCATGCCGAAAGGATATTGAGAGAGCATTTGGTGTATTGCAAGCTCGATTTGCCATTGATCGAGGTCCTGCTTGCTACTGCGATAAGAAATCCCTCAGAAATATCATGACTGCATGTGTAATTCTACACAACATGATCCTCGTGGACGATGATTTAAACTTAGAGTTTTACTATGATAATATCAGTAGTCGTGTGAAGCCTGATAGGGACCCAAGTGAGATCAATGCATTTCTTGAGACCTATGGGCAGATTGAGAACAATGAAACACACTACCGGCTATGTGATGATCTTGTTGAGTATCGGCGGCAACTGCATGAAATAAATTTTATATGTATTTGTGTGTGATTTGAACAATTATTTGCCTTCCTGGGCATTTGTTGTTGTACTAATTATTTTAATTAAACATTGGTTGCAATGGAGATGATTGTTTTATTGTACTTCCTCTGTAAAGAAATATAAGAGCGTTTAGATCACATAGTGATGTAAACGCTCTTATATTATTTAGGGGGGAGTATGATGCTAAAACATTTATAAGTTTTTTATATTGTGATTCTATTAAGTTTATATTATTGAAAATCATGAATTTGCAAAGCTCCGGAAAAAAATTGCGGTGCCGCGAGGCCTTCGGCACGGAACAGACCTTGTAAATGCAGGATGAGTTTATAGGATCTATTCCGCTGGAGGCCTCGCGGTACAGCAAAAATAATAATTACAGACGGCCCTTGTATCAAATTTGCAGGACAAGAAAATAGCGGATATCCTTCAAAAATCTGGCTATCCCTATCCTGGCATCTTGGCTTCACCAAAGGAGTGGTGTCAGGAAACTAAACGCCACCTTAGAGGATCTCGATCCGTGTTGTGTGACAGAAATATGAACTTGTGCACACGGAGTGAGGTAGAAAAACAAATCCCGTTTCTTGTCATGCAATTGCGAGATGATACCCAAGACGGAGTGTCGTTAAAGCGATGCTATGTGAGAGGAATGAAAGTGGCATGTGTATATATATATCATTGTGGCTACGTTTCTCAACCACCGATCATAAATTAAAATCATTTCATTTACCAACTTGGATTTTGATCTATCTATATATACGTGTCGAGATGCAAGCCGCTTTATGTGAGGTCGCTCAGCTACAAGATTTTTCTATCTGTTTGATTGTTCTCACCTTAGTTTATTAATTTGACGGAGCAGCAGAGCCTACCACAACCCACACCAGGACCGATCTGACCTAATTTGTTCCACCTCTGTTACTTATTTCTGAAACCGTCAAACTCTCCCAAAAGCATAAACAGTTAGCCAAGTACTCCATGTAGGCACGAGATGCAACATGTGTGTGCCATGCACACTTCTCTGAAATACAGAAATGAGTGGCATCAGAAAAACCATCTTCGACTCCTTTCTCCAGAGTCCTACAGAAATTGTGCCGCCCCGCGATCATGTCGGCATGTCGCATAGCTTCATTTGGACCATCCGGGATCCTAGCTTCATTTGCAAGGACGGACTGCCGGCCTTGAGGAGGATATCTGCTGGAAAATTGAAGCACCAACCAGTATTTGGTGAACCATCTTGGCATTGGTCATCTTCTTCGCGTTCATTGCCAGTGCAACTTGGAGCATCACAAATACAATTTGGCAATTCGCTATACATTGCACTCATAAGTCACAGTTCAGCACGACGAATCTCCATATCCGGTTGGCCTAGCTGCTAGTTACATTGTACAATTCAGCACATGTGTGTTTATTATGCCATGTTTTAATTATAATGTCTGCTTATGTTCCAGCCATTATATAGATCTGTGACACCTCCGTACGTGTGATAATGCCACCCAATATGGTCTTCTCCAAACCTATGGCAACTTCATTCTTCTCGATTTACAGCTCTGACACGTTGCTCCGACCGAAATCCCAGATGGAATGGCCTGATCTAAGGGCGGTTCACCAGATTCGAACTTGGTCTTCCAACTTTCCATAATGAAATATAGGATGTTAACTAGGCCAGTGCCAGTGCGTTGCAACGGGAGTATGTGTATCCTAGTAACTATGTTCTCATGTATGTAGGAAAGACTATGTCCCCCCCCCCCCCCTCTCTCTCTCCCTTAGATCCATTTTGCAAGCGTGCGAGTGCAACACGTGCATAATCACTTTTGTGTGGTTGCCTATCGTGGACTTACAATACTATTGCCACCCCTCGCAGCCTCGCCCATCAGAAATCATTGCCACGGGAGATGATGGTGTCATACACACGCAACAATTGCTACCTTGCCTAATGCGCATGTTACAAAAGATGGAGTGCATGTTAGATGGCAGTAGACATGTGTTTTCGGGAATAGTCTGAGCTTGCCTATCAAGGATATGAATTAGGGGTGGTTTCCATTTTCAAGATAGGCAAGTTTTAGAAAGATTCTAAACTTACCTATCAAGGATATGTGTTGGTGATGGATATGTAAATAAACCAAACTTACCATGTACGTGTCTATTGTGTTGTCTTCGCCATGGAAATAATCCAAACTTGCGCTGTACATATGTATTGCTCTGTCTCCCTAGCAATTTATTGTGGAAAATTAGTCCAGCGAGACTGTACATAATTTCGAATATAGTACTTGTCTATGTCTACTAAGAACACCCCACCTCCAAAAAACATTGCGTATTGGCAAAATAAGAACATGAAAGACCAACAAATTTTTGTTCGTGACAACAATATAAAAGTAAAGCTACATTATATAGGAATAATTTGTTTGTCCATGTAAACTTACCTAGTCAAGCACTTCCTTTGACCGTACCATAGCAAGCTCTTTTATCAAACAAAAGCTGCATAGTAAAGGTTAAAAAATTGCTTAGGGTGAAGGTCACTTGAGGATAACTATCACTGGTGTACAATTGCTTTGGCAGGTCAGCCCAAAATATCTAGCTCTGCATTACTACCCTCAACGAGCATAAAATATTTGTATATCAATCGCTGAATACAGGATCGATTACTACAAGAAAAAAAAACAAGTCAACCCTCTTCTGGTAAATTTTGTGTAAGAACTACACAATTCATCCCGTTCACATTTTTGGCGGTCAGTCCCTCATAAGTCAATCATATATGGTAATTAGCATATGACTAACATTTTAAAGTATACATTTTGACACAACAGAATGCAAAATTCTGATTAGAAATAGGGCATAATTCTACCATGCATGGACATAGCAAGAAAGCATGGTGTTCTCACTTGAATATTATTTGCTCCAGCCCACTTTTGAAAGAATAGGTTACCGTGCACCATGAATGAAGGCAGCGTCCAAAGCTGATTACCCTCTCTGCTGCGTGCCGCTAAAGCGCTGCAAATCGAGTCGTACCATCAAGCAAGCAAGCGAGCAGGCTACAACCACAACAATCAAGCAAGTAGTTAGATTAGATTGAATCACGGGCTTCACAGACGCTGCATAGTAAAGATAAAAAAACTAAAACGGGGAATAGTTTCCTGATATAACCTTAGCATGATCAGTCATCGTGGTTGTCAGGGAGAAGCCCGGGCACGGCCAACCGCTCACGGAAGGCGGTGACGGTGCCATACTCCTAAGCAATAGCAGATTCTTCAATGGAGATCGCCGGTGGAAGCGGGGAGTCCACGTGACGCCTGCAGCGCTACATGATCGCATGGATGACCATGATCCCAATTCCCATCTTCTTCAACCGCCACTCACCATCTGAGTTCAAGCGGCATGGATCATGGAAGATAGCGCTGCACTGGAGCTGGGCAACCGCGTACTTCAGTCTACTGCCAAGGTCAACTTCATCAGATGATGGGTGCGGCGATTGGATCGGGGGAGTCGTAACATAACCGCAGCCCGCCCCTATCCCTGATTAGCGTGTCCCACACGAGCGATTGCATGGTTTAAGGCGGATGGGTTTTCTGTAAGATTAATGCGTCTTAAAGAAGAAAGGAGATTGATTGACATAAGAAAGGAGATTTATTAGCGTTATCAAATCAGATTTTTATATCAAATCAGATTTTTATTACCATACATGAACTGATTGTGTTTGCCAAATTACAGATTGCTTACCATATGTGAATTATTGAGTTACCAAAGTTAGAGTGGGCTTGTCTAAACAGGGAACCGCCAGGAATAAAACCGATGGAGGGACAAAAGAAAATCGTGGAGGGGAGAGGGGGTCGTACGAGAGGTTGGACGAAGGGAGGGGACGTAAGAGGGGAGAGGGAACGCTACGTTTCTTTTAAGTAGTAGAGATAGGGCATGGAAAGCTCAAATTGAAACAATGGCGCATTTCCTTACAACTAGGAAAAATCTACAACCTTGTCGAAAAAAGGAACAGAACGGAACACACATATTTCCTTAACATAGGGAAACCTCACAGAAGTTATTTACAACGAATAAACGTGGTACAGATCAAAAAATTAGCCTAACCTAGTGACCTCAATCACTCTAAAAGTTTTCTCTCCTGTGCGGCTGTGAAGGTGCAGCACTCCTCAGCTCCACTCAAGCCACGCAGGGACAACAGCCATGTCGCACCGATACTCCGATGAGATCCCTTGCCACGTCGGTGATGATGCCGCCCAGTATGTTCTTCTCCAGATCCCTCACGACGTCGCCCTTCTCCAACGGCAGCTCCCACACGCGGTTCCACCCGAAATCCCACGTCGAGTTGGCGTCGGGGTGGTCATTCTGAATGTCACTCTCAAGTATCCTGCGCAGATTCTCGGCCGCGCGGTTGTCGCCCTGCTGCTGAGCTCTCTTTGACTTGGACATGTCCAGGCTCTCGACGTCGCCGTCCAGCTCTCTGACGAGATCGTCGAGGTATCGCAGCCTCAGGTTGGCGGTGCGCGCCACGCTGACCTCCTCCATGGCCTCGCTCCGCTTGCCTTTCCTTCTGATCACCTCCCGGGCCACGTCGGAGAGGAGGTCGTCGCCCTTGTCCGACCAGTTTGGCGCACCGGCGACGTCGTCCATGAAACTGACGGGGGCATCTACTCTGACGATCGCCTTTGCGGTTTCCAGCAAGTACCGATCCTTTACCAGCAGTCTCATGAGCAGCAGCTGGTTCTCTGTCAAAGAATCGCATGTAACAACATGTGTCTCCTGCATATTTTCAGAACTGATTGACGATGTGGTGTGATCCAAACCTGCAATAAAAGCATATGGTGTTCCATTCAATGGCTTTCTGAACCGAGTGAAAATTTCTTCAGTTTACTACTACAGGACAGGACATCAAGAACATGCGTACCGTCAGTTAGTTGCTCTTTCACTATCATTTGTTGCTGCTGTTCTTCCTCCTCGGTAAATTCTTCCGGTATCACTATCGTTTGTTGTTCTTGTTCTTGTTGTTGTTCTTCTTCTTCTTCCTCGGCAAATGTTTCAGGCATTTGTGTAGCCTCACTAGGTGTGTGATTGATCCATTCATCCTGCATTTTACACCAAATTGCACGCTTCATTAGAATGATAATAAATTTTTGCACACACGCAGACTGTTTAAGCAGGGTGCCTAGTTTGGACAAACTTACGTTTGTCTCAGGAATCGCACTCTGATCCAAGAACTTCACATCCTCAGTTAGTTGCTCTTTCACTATCATTTGTTGCTGCTGTTGCTGTTGTTCTTGCTGCTGCTGTTCTTCCTCGGAAAATATTTCAGGTATCTGTGTAGTCTCACTATGTGTGTGGTTGATCTTTTCTTCCTGCATTTTATACCAAATTTAACGCTTTATTAGGATGATGATGAAATGCGTGCACGGAGAGTTTAAGCAGAGTGCCTAGGTTGGACAAACTTACATTTATCTGAGCAACTGCGCTCTGATCAAAGAACTTCAAATCCTCACTTGCATGTACAACAGTCTCTGCAGGAATTGTAGGATCACTGATTCCTTCAGTTATTTTCTGCAAAGGTTGGTCCAGAGGAATTGCTTCAGCTGTGGTGCTGTCTCTCACTACCATTGTCAATGGTTCCGACAAACCGCCTTCTACATGTGTGCTATCTGCTGGTTTGTTAGAACTGATAGTATCATTTACTTTTGCATCTACCTCATTCTCCTGTTGTGCCACTACAGTGTACTCGAGCTTCTTTCTCATATGCCCTGCTTCTGACAACAGTGACTTCTTGTTTTCCAACTTCCGGTTTGGCGCTTCACTATGCGTTTCCCGACGATTCTGCGGTTCCCTCGGTGTTTCAGTTGCTTTCTCACTAGATCCTTCAGTTATTTTCTGTAATGGTTGGTCCAAGGAGGCTGCTCCAGCTATGATGCTGCCTCTCACTACTATTGCCAATGGTTCCGACAAACCGCCTTCGCCATGCGTGCTATCTGCTGGTTTGCTGAAACTGACATGTTCTTTTGCATGTTCTTCATTCTCCTGTTGTGTCACTACAGTATACTCAGGCTTCTTTTTCATATGCCCTGCTTCTGGCATCGGTGACTTCTTGTTTTCCAACTTCCGGCTCGGTGTTTCGCTCTGCATTTCCCGACGATTCTGCGGTTTCCTCGGCTTGCTTTGTCTGTCTACATGTTTACTTTGTGCCTGATGTTTGACCTGATCTGCCTTGCCATTCTTTCCTGCAGCCTTGGTTTCTGCGCTGGCAAGGTTCTCCTTGTTAACCTTCTCCCTCGCCCTCCTCGATTTCGCTTCGCCGTCTCTCCCCAGCAACCGTCTCATGCCAGTGACCTGCTTCTTTTCAACTTCTGCACTCTTCACCTGAGCAGTGTGCTTCTCTTCCTTGTCAGGCCTGTTGTTGTCTGAGTTCTTCCTGAATCTTTTCAGAAAATCCATCCTCTTACCGGAGTCGGCGCGGCATCCTACGCTGACAGAATTCTGCAGCTTGATTTCTTCGGCAGCAGTCTTGTCCTC
>JAHHZJ010010048.1:0-25318 GCA_021437245.1 Aegilops speltoides
GTGGCGACTCCCCTCGCCCGAGCTTCGCGCGAAGGTTGCTGAGATACATGGCGTGTGCGAGGCGATAAGTGGCGAGGCGTGTGTGAAGAAGTACACCCTGCGGGGTTATCATTATCTATTGAATATAGGATTCCTCGGATATGGAAACTTGGACCCTTATACGGTTCATAGACAAGCGAAAGTGGATACTCTAAAATACATAAGCGTGAGTGCTGCTATGGATGGCGTTCTCGTGAGGAGGCGGAGCGGATCCATAGTGGTGTATTGATATGGTGAATATGTGGACTCGTGTCATCACCTCAAAAGAGTTACATTGCGGTCGTAGTTCAAGATAGCCCTTTAGTCAAAGCTGGCTTGCTGCGGTTAAACTCCACCACCCCTTTGTTGATAATGATGCATATGTAGTTAGTTCTCATGTAAGTCTTCTTTGGTACATTTGTACTCACGTTTGCCTATTTTATGTTTTTGCGAGAGACTTCCGTCTAGCTAGTAGTTCAACTGGACTTGACGTTTAGCTTGTTACCTCAGCTACGATCTTGTGCCCTCGGCGGAGATCTGGTAGTTAGTCGGGCTTCTCGGCCTTTTTCATTTGTAGATGTGCGTACTTAGACATGTTGAGCTTCGTTTGTGCTTTGACTTGTATGCTCGATTGTTGGGTTGTGAGACCCATGATTGTAATATCTAGCTCCTCGGGCCTAATGAATAAATACTTGAGTCGTAGAGTCATGTTGTGATGCCATGTTGTATTTGCACATATCAGGCATATTGTGTGTATGTTATTGAAATGCTTGGTATGTGTGGGATCGACTATCTGGTTGTTTATCTTTAGTAGCCTCTCTTACGGAAATGTCTCCTAGTGTTTCCTTTGAGCCATGGTAGCTTGCTCTTTGCTCAGGACACATAGGCTGGCGGCATGTGTCCTTCTTCGTTCACATATGCATCCCCTTGGAAATGTCACGATGAATCTGAGTCTGTTAGCCCTTCTGGCCAGTTCACGGAGTCTGCTAGCCCGATTGCTGGCCCGATTCACTTCGTGATGACCGACACGTTCGATCTTTGGGTCATGGATGCTGTCCACATAAGTTTGTGCCACTTTGGGTTTCACGACTAGCCATGTCAGCCGGGCTCCTTATCATATGGATGCTAGCGACACTATCATATCGTGTGCCAAAAGGCAAGCGGTCCGGGAAAAGTAAGGAGACACCGGTGAGGGATACAGCGTGAGGCGCAAAAGTAGTGATGAGTGTTACATGCTAGATCGATGTGGCATTGAGTCGGGGTCTGGCAGACTTTAGTATCGAGCTTGTTGCTGTAGGATTACCAAGCCAAAGCTGGTGAAGTTCGATCTAGAAATGCTTTAGTTATATGTAGAGAATTGATTGTGGGATGGAGCGTAAGGCTCTTTTACTCCTTTACCTTATGCCCTTGATGCGAGTCATCTTATCTTTCCTCTGAGGTTAGGAACTAGGCTTTCTCTTCTCTCTATTAGGATGACGTGTTACTAATCCATAGACTTATAGAATTGATAGTTTCAAGCCTCAATTCAGTTTCTACTACTTTTAGTGTGTTCTTAGTTGCTCTCGAACATTGATATTGTGATGTCAGTGGTTATGCCACCATTTTGTAGGATGTCTCAAATCATTTTGAGCATTTACAGCCGTTATCTTTGTCAAGGAGTCATCGAGGTTTCTACATAGTCGATGCATTTGCAAATCCTTTCTTTCGTTCTGATGTCCTTTTGGTGAGAATAAGCACACTAATTGCTGAGTTGAGGTACTCCACTACCTCGACATATCTGTTGGAGCTATTATTATGACACTAGGTGTTTTAGGAAGTCACCTAGTAATCTAGCCATATTTTGTGTTCCGGTATGATGATTAAGCCATCACTCTCAAAAGCATCCGTGATGCCATTTAGTTAGTAGGTATTCTACTCCTGGGTTACGAACCGAGATTCACCCTACTTACTTCATGTTGATAGTAATTTCTAGCTCCCTTAGGTTATTAGTAACCTTTGCATTAGTCCTCGAGGTTAGTGGTATTTCCTTCTTCCAAATACTATGAACCGCTTATGGCAAGTTCCTCATTGAACCAAAGATCTGGCAGCTCTTGATGAGTTCTCGATTCTATGTTGTGACTCTGCCGGTTCTACCTTTCGCATGGATTGTAGGAAGAAATATATGAACTTCGTTCGACATGCTAATCCATGCATCTGACTCGAAATCATATGTTCCTTTGAGTTGTCCCTCTTTAGTTAATATTACGACCCTCGTCTATGAGGTTGATAGTCAAGAGTATGCGTGCATTTGTTCATCAATGCTGTCACTCTTGTGGTCCGTCAAACCATTCTATACGGAATGACCGGAGAAACAAACTCGATTACCCCATCCATATCCAGGATTGGGTCAAAGTAGTTGTATTCATGAGATCAAAATGCTAATCTAGTTTTTGTTACATTTCACCTTGAGGTATTACCATCTTTATATTAAGAATATCATGGGAATTGCACACCATCCTATAAACTCTTGATACGGTGATACTTCTAAACATCATTATTCATTCCTCGGCTCCATGTTATTGTAACGGCAAGACCTGACAAGTGAATCGTGATGTGTGAAATCTATACTCCCTAGCAACTCCGTTGCTTGGTAGTTAATGGACAATATTCTCATTCTTGGCGTGTTGGTTCTTGAATCATCATTCTAAGATTGATCGTGCTACCTAGTCCTTATTTCCGGTGCACCCTTGATCAATGAGTTAGGATTGTGTCAATCCCTCGCTCTTTTGATTATATCGTCTTGCCTGAAAAGCAAGATTGTTCTCGAGCTTAGTGACATATCGGTGGTTCGTGATTTTCCATTATATCTTCTCGGAAGTATTGCGAGAGTTGTCACCACGACCGCTATATTGAGTTAAGTGATCAAGTTGGTTTCTTGTAACCACCCCTTCTCCAGAATCGTGTTGGATACCCTGAGCTAGTTGGTTAAGCTAAACAATAACTTGGAGAGTTGGAAGATGAAAGCTTGTCCAAGTCAGTTCATTCCAAGGGATATCTTTGTGTGTGTGTGTGTTGAAGAAAGATGATATATTCATTGATTGATCCTCATGGTCAATTGTTGGATTTATTGTCTTACCCCAAACCTTTGATTTGAGTATGGGCTGTCAACAAACCAAATCGAACCAGCGATGTTAGTAATGTTGTCTTACTCGTGGATTTTCCTCGAGCATACACCATTATATCTTTTAGTGCGACCAATTCTATCACCGCATTCTTTTAATTATGGAATTCCATTTATATGGAAACACGGATGAATTATTATTGAGCCATCGACAACATCCTTGTCCTCCATAATTTTGTTGAATATTAAGCTAGTGTTGGAAACTTTTGAAAGCATTTGTTCATGCTAGATCATGAAGCATATGCCCGGTGAAAAGTGACTTCCTCAAATTCATGTGCATTTGATGCAAGTTGCGCCTTGATGAATTCGAGAAAGTCAATGTTGCTTCCTCTGAGTCACTCCAAATAAGCCATGCATACGTGCGAGAAGTACTCACGTGGTTTGGAGACTTGCAACCTTCATTCTATATGTGTCCCTAGCACACTAAGCCAGCGATTGATTTGTTCAAGGATAAGAAGTTCGTGATAAATGCACAAGGACTTGATGTCCTCAATGGTGGCTCCCACCGAACTTCGGTAGTGTTTTATTATAAGACTACTCATGGTCATGCTTATGCAGGACAACGTGTTCACATGTGTGTGCAGAACCAGCTCATGTTTTGGAGCTTGCTATAAGTAGTTCATTTCGAGAATCTCGCAACATTATCTAAATGGATTTGTGTTGCAACCATTCTTTTCGAGACATCTTTGTGCGAAATATCCTATTACCAACCAGATCTGAATCTCGAGCAGATATGATGGTTGGAACATCCCAACATTTGCATTTTGTTTCCGACTTACACCACTATAGTGCCAAATTCCATGGGTTGCTTTTCTCGTGCAGTTGTTGTCCAAGATCATCTTGAAAGTGGGCTTTCCATGGGTCCAACAAGGTAGTCCACATCATCCATTCTAATCTGGGCATGCCATTCTACGAACCCCTCGAGCGATCGCTCAAGGTTTTGCCCTAGGCTGGTATAGAGAGTCTCAATGGTCTCTATATCAAAGGTAATTCTTTTTGCCATTAAGGGATATTCCTACAAGTAACCTTCCCTAAGGTGCCCGTTATGGATTCATGGCAATTCCTCGCTACTTTGGAACCCTCGTCATCTATCTCCTCCATTCCTTGAGATGTATGCTTCATGTCTCGAGTTCAAGAGATGTTTCAATGTCTCATCCATGAATTGATCTGAGTTATTCGGTCGGCCGAGAAGATCGATCCTTTTAAGTTGTTCCTTTCCTCTCGTTGTCATGTTAATTGGAGTTCTCGAGCAAGGCGTCGAGACAAAGATGATGATCGAATCAAGGTTCTTATGAAGTGCAACTGGATCATGAAGTTTGAGCTAGCTTTGTATCCCCTCGCCTTCTTACCTCACGTCTTGAATCTCGGGGCGAGATTCTTGTTTAGTGAAATTGGCGGTATCACATCTAGCTTACATTGTTGCACTAGGCTAGCTTCATGTGTGCATCATATTTAAATTTTGCTTAATTTTGAAATGGGGATTGCTCAAACCCTAGCACGAGATCAAATCAACTAGGTTCAAATAAAAATATTCTCAATGAACCCAAAATGATCTTGAGAAAAGTTCATTATTTTGGATTGGTCTAGAACCTCTCCCAAAATGGTGCACATTTTCTAGGCCATTTTGGATTTTGAATAAATCATATAGTATTTGCATTTGGGCATTTAAATGCTATAAAATATTTTAAATGTCCAAATAATCCTAAACTGAAATGTTCCATGTTGGATATATTCCAAGAGTGGCCATGGGCGGTTTGGTGATTTTTGAGTATGCCTAAGTATTTTTAATAAAGCCCGAACAAAATAACATAATAGACGAAACAACAAAAAAAAACAGAGAGGATTTTACGGGCCACTTACAGCAGCCCACAGTAGGCCCGATCTTATCTTGCCCATGCCGACCAGTGCTTCTTCCTCAGGCGAGCCTGAGAGGTGGCCTTAGGAAACACAGGCTTCGCCACGCAGCGCCACCTGCCTGCCCATGCATACAGACACTGCTGGATGATCTCCCGTCGCCGCTCAGGCCCGTGGACACCTCATTCGCCCCCCTGCTTCTCTCTTGCCGTTCCCCACCACAGAACGACAGCGTCGTCGCCCATCCTTCTTGCTAACATCCACCGCCGTTCCCTTGCACCGTGGCCATGACTCCGAGCTCAATGGGACCCCAATCCCTCTCGTCGACCCGACTGAAGCCGGATGCCCCAAGATGATGCTGTGGCGTTTCTTCCCCGACCACGGACCGCCGGATGCCGCCCGTCCGGTCCGCCCTCTCCGCCGTCTCCCGAAACACGCCCGAGCTGCTCGGCGACCTCCTGTGAGCTCTGCCCGTTCCCCCTCTCCCACGTCGTCTGCTTCCCACTTGCGCTAACCACACGCTGGCGTGAGCTCACGCCGCGCGATCATCACTTGCATGACTAGCAACCTCGCTGACCCAACCGAGCGCGTGGTTGTGCTTGGCGTGCTCCGCAAGAGCATAACCTTTTTTTCTCGCTCTTCCGTACGCCGTAGCCTCGACCCGAGCTTCCCGAGCTCGTGCATACGATAGGCGGCCGGCGAGGATTCCGACCACCTCGCGCAACCTTCTGCGGGCTCCCCTGGATCTTGTGGCGAGGATGGGCTTTCCTTTAGTGCCTTTAAGCGCATCCGGTACGATGCCGTGGCGCCGTCGAAACGACTCGGCGAGGTCCCGTCGTCGCCGTGGTGCGGCGTCACTTGCTGATATGGCTGGCAATTAGCCACTAATCACCGCCCGTGCCTACGACTGGGCCCCACACATAACTAAGCCTTTACATTTAATTTACGTTTAGGTTAAATTAATCCACATTGGCCCCATAACGTCGGCATTGACCTCGTGGCGTGTGAATTGACCCGACCCCACATCGTGACAACGGCGACACTATGTCGCGACGATGGACCCCACAGGTCGGGTTTGACCGAGGGCAGCTCTGTTGACCTCTTGACGTCTTGTCGGTACGTATGATAATCCTTTTACGGTATTAATTAATTCTATTTATTGGAAAATCGAGAAAAAGGCCTAAACTTCTAAAATTCATAGTAATTCAACGTAACTCCAAATCAAATAATTTATATATGTAAAATTATCAGAAAATTCAAGGAATCCGTCATGCTATTTTCATGCATGCTTGAACAATGATTGTCCTCTGTTTTGGACAAAACAAATAAAGGGCATTTAAATAATCATATATGGAGTTGGAATTTGAATCATGTATTCAAACCAACTTCATTTAAATCATAGCTAGGTGCATTAGATCAAATCACAGCATTTTGCCATGTCATGATCATGCATCATATTGTAGCATTGCATTGATTGTGTTCTTTCTCGATTCTTAGGTGTTTGTCCTCTCGATAGAGCGTGGTTCCGATGACGAGTTCGATGACAGATGAAGAACTATATTATCTTGAAGTGCCGAACAAGCAAAACCCCCTTGTTCATTCGATACAATCCTCTCTCGCTCCTACTCTCTTTTCTGCATTAGGACAACAACGACATATCATTGCCTTGCTGCGGTAGTGAACCCCTTTATCCTCTGCATGACTGTCATTGCCACGATAAATAGATGAAACCCACTAGCATGAGTAGGTTGTTTGAGCCTGATGTGCCTACTCATTCATGCTTGTTTGTCATGCTGCTATTGCTTAGAGTTGAGTCAGGTCGATTCGCCGGGAATGAATCGAGGTGTGTGAACATGTCCTCTTGTGTGTGAGCTAAGTGTGTGAACACGGTTTGGTAAAGGTAGCGGTGAGAGGCCATGTAGGAGTACATGGTGGGTTGTCTCATTGCAGGATCCTCGAGGCTGAGTTACGTGTTTGTGATCCATGAGCAGTTACTACCACACATTGGGTTCGGTAACTTCGGCCCTCTAAACTTAATCACCCTTGTTCTCTATCCGGGGAGTTGCAACTAGTTTACGGTGTTTGTAGGTAGTGTTAGTAGTCTACCAAGTGGCACCGTGCAGGTGGGCTTAGGACGAGACTAAACCCAGATGTACAGTGTACCAAGTGGCATCCGGATGGTGGGCTTGGGAACCTGCTCACATCGTTTGGGGCGTGGCGACACCCGGCGGATCTCCTTGCGGATGGAACGAATAGGCGATAAACACGGACGAGAGACTTGAGTGTTTAGGTAGGTCGTGGCCGACTCCTCGCCGGCTTCCGCTTGAAGGTTGCGAGATACATGGCGTGTCTGAGGCGATAAGTGGCGAGGCGTGTGTGAAGAAGTACACCCTGCGGAGTTATCATTATCTATTGAATAGCAGGATTCCTCGGATATGGAAACTTGGACCCTTATGCAGTTCATAGACAAGCGAAAGTGGATACTCTAAAATCGCAAGATAGCGTGAGTGCTATGGATGGCGTTCTCGTAGGGAGGCAGGAGCGGATCCATAGTGGTGTATTGATATGGTGAATATGTGGACTCGTAATGCATCACCTCAAAGAGTTACATTGCGATTAGTAGTTCAAGATAGCCCTTGAGTCAAAGCTGGCTTACTGCGGTTAAACTCCACCACCTTTGTTGATAATGATGCATATGTAGTTAGTTCTCATGTAAGTCTTCTTTGGGTACATTTGTACTCACGTTTGCCTATTTATGTTTTGCAGAGAGACTTCCATCTACGCTAGTAGTTCGCTTGGACTTGACGTTTAGCTTGTTACCTCAGCTCACGATCTTGTGCCCTTGGCGAGATCGTAGTTAGTCGGGCTTCTCGGCCTTTTCATTTGTAGATATACGTACTCGGACATGTTGAGCTTCGTTTGTGCTTTGACTTGTATGCTCACGATTGTTGGGTTGTGAGACCCATGATTGTAATATCTCGCTCCTCGGGCCTAATGAATAAATACTTGAGTCGTAGAGTCATGTTGTGATGCCATGTTGTATTTGCACATACTCGAGCATATTGTGTGTATGTTATTGAAATGCTTGGTATGTGTGGGATCGACTATCTAGTTGTTTATCTTTAGTAGCCTCTCTTAGGAAATGTCTCCTAGTGTTTCCACTTGAGCCATGGTAGCTTGCTCTTGCTCGGAACACTTAGGCTGGCGACATGTGTCCTTCTTCGTTCTGTATGCATCCCTTGAAATGTCACGCGATGAATCGGCAGTCTGTTAGCCCTTCTGACCCGGTTCACGATCTGCTAGCCCGTGCTACTGGCGAATTCACTTCGTGATGGCCGAAACCGTTCGATCTTTGAGTCATGGATGCTGTCCTATGAAAGTTTGTGCCACTTTGGGTTTCACGACTAGCCATGTCAGCCGGGCTCCTTATCATATGGATGCTAGCGACACTATCATATCGTGTGCCAAAAGGCATAAGCGGTCCGGGCAAAAGTAAGAGACACCCGTGGGAATACTGCGTGCGTGAGGCGCAAAGTGATATGAGGTGTTACATGCTAGATCGATGTGGCATTGAGTCGGGGTCTGACGAGGAACATCAATTCTTCGTCACAAAGTTCGGTTTCTAATTGAGTCGGTGGACATGCCTACTTTAGAACAAGCAGATCGCCTTGTGGTTAGCACATCGACTTTGGATGAATTAACACATTGACATATTATTTTCAGTCTGAAGCACTCAAAGAGATGACACATTGATTCCTCAAACATTTTGGAGCGCGAATCTTAAGATGAAAGGTAAAAACATTTGAGAGGAATTTATCCTCTACTCAAAATGTGCCCCCCCCACTAATACTACTACTCGGTGCCTGCAACTACTTTGGTGTGCTACCAGCTTTTATCGCCGCCACTTTCTCTTCCTGGCGAGCCCGGTCGGCGATGTCGCGTATGTCCTTGATGGCGTGATACGTTGGATTTTTTATTGTGCCATGATATTAAAGTATCAATCTTGGATGTTTTATATAGAATTACTAGCAACTTTATAACATTTTTGGGACTAACATATTGACATAGTACCCAGTGCCAGTTGTTGTTTTTTGCTTGTTTTCTACTTTGCAGAATATCAATACCAAACGAACTCCAAATGCCACGAAACTTTTTGGAGATTTTTTTCTACGAAGACACCGAGGAGCCAAAGGAGCACGGAAGGAGGCTCATGGGGCCCTAAAGTACCGGGGCGCGGAGAGGCCCTAAGCGCCACTGGTGGGTAGTGGGGCCCATGGGAAGCTCTCATTGACCTCCTCCTCCATAAATACCTAAAATCCCAAAATCCCTAGAAATCGACGAAACACTTTTCGGCCGCCATAAGTTCCAGAACCACAGATCCAATCTCTGGGCCTTTTCCGGCACTCTACGGAGGGTAGCGATCACAGGTTGTTCTTCATCATCCTTGTTGCCCTCAATGATGCATGAGTAGTTTAGCACAAACCTACTGGTCAAGTAGTTAGTAGCTAGATGGCTTCTTCTCGCTTTTCGATCTTCAATACAATGTTCTCCTCGATGTTCTGGAGATCTATTTGATGTAATGACTTTTTACGGTGTGTTTGTTGGGATCCAGATGAATTTTGGGTTTATGATCAGTTCTATCCATGAATATTATTTGAGTCTTTCTTTGAACTCTTTTATGCATGATTTTATAGCCTCATATTTCTTCTCAAAATTTTGGTTTGAGTGCAGTCAGACTAGATTGTTTTTCTTGCCATGGGAAGAGGTGTTTTGTGATGGGTTCGATCTTGCGGTGCTCAATCTCGATTGAGAAAGGAGACATGACACACATGCCGTTGCTATTAAGGATAACAAGATGGGGTTTATTCCTACATGAATAGATCTTTTCTACATCATGTCATTGTTCTTATTGCATTACTCCATTTCTCCATGAACTTAATACACTAGATGCATCTTTGGATAGTGGTGCGTGTGGAGTAATAGTGGTAGATCACGAGCATGAGTCGATCTACTAATCTTGGATGTGATGCCTATATGTATGATCATTGCCTTGGATATCGTCATGATTATTCGTTTTTCTATCAATTGCCCAACGGTAATTTGTTTACCGTATACTATTTCTTGAGAAGTCTCTAGTGAAATCTCACAGACTGGTCTATTTTCCTATCATATTAAACCAAAAATACCTTGCTGCAATTTTTTCTTTCTTTATTTTGTTTTGTGTTTTTGCTAGATCTATTTATCAAATCTCATACAGTTTAATCTATCTCAATAGGGTTGATAACCCCTTCATGCTTTAGGTTGCAAGTTTTTGTTGTTTGTGTGTAGGTGATGTTTAGATAGTGTTGCTTGGTTCTCCTCTTGGAATGATAACCTTGGTTTCATAACTAAGGAAATACTTATCGTTTTTTGACCTTGGAGATAGGGGGCTTACACCTGACATTTTATTGAAAGCAAGACAAAAGCAGTCTAAATACAAATTTATCCTCAAGATGAGGAAAGAAAGCAAGAAAAAATAAAATACAGCAAAGTAAAACTATCGGAGAAAAAGGATGTACAAGAAGGGCTATGGCCACTCCCTTGAGGGAGGAAGAAATCAATCCATTTGAGTAGAGCTTCCTTGTGCTTACATGCGATTCTATGAAAGCAAAGTTAGGTCATGAATGAATCCACATCTCCATGCTCTCACGAAGGAGGTGTGATGCTCTGAATGCCTGTCATTTCTAACCTTCGAGATATTCCACGAGCGATAAACACCACTTTAGCAAAAAAGGCTTTTGAATTCCTTCTTACATGCAATGCAATGTCCACCATATCTTATTTGTCTTTCAAGGGATGCGCAAATATATCCATACCACGAACACTTGAAATTGCCTTTGGAAGAAAAGATGGTTCTGTCTTCCAAAGTCCTGTTGGGCAAAGAACACATTGTGGCCCATCATTAATCCTCCATTTCCTTCTTTGAATCATGTCCTTCGTATTAACCTTGTCCATTATGACTAGCCAGGCAAACATCTTAATTGACATTGTGCAACAACTCTTCCAAATCCAACTCAAAATGGGGTTTGAGACCATAGGCTGGTAAGCAAAGTCATAGAATTTTTTTGCAGTATAGGTTGATTGCTTTCCATGCCTCCATGCCCGGATATCACTACTGCTTGGAATCCAGTTGAAAGAGCTCATGGTGCCTCAAGCTGCTGTGGCTCTTGATGTGCTTAGCGTGTGAGGGCAAAAGAAAGATCTTGCAAATTATCAGCTGAAAAACTTCTTTGGTGATAGCCTTTTGTAGAACAAAAGGAATACTGATCTAAAATCTTTCGGAAGAGGCATAGTATTTCCCAATTTGCGGTGATCGAGACCAGAAAAACGAAGTCTCCTAGTGAACATTAACTCCGATCCTCTCTCAAATTGTCCATTAACTTGCAAACATCTTTCCACGAGAAAGAGCCACATAGGGTGGTATCATGTGGGATTTGCTTTCGAGTAATAAGATTCCCAAATTAAGCGTGCCAAGGCACATCCATTTTGTTGTAGAATTTATTCAAAACTTGATGTGAGCTTGGTTTTGCAATCTGATTTAGATTCCAAGCCCCCCCTTTGCCTTGGGCACGCAACAAGAGGCCAAGCTGCTAAAAGTTACCCTTCTCACCTTATATTTCCTCCATAAACATTGCCTTTGTATCCTTTCTAGTTGCTTTAGAATACCTTGAGGATTGATAGGGTACAAAGGAAGAAAATAAACAAGAAGAGATAGCCGAGTTAACAAGCGCAACTTTGCTTACACGAGGCAAGAACCAAGAACTTCTTTGTCAATCTCCTTTCCATCAGAGTCCACCAAGGGAGAAGATCCACTATTTTAGGCCTAGTGGTTCCAACAGGTAACCCAGATATGAATGGCATCTTTCTAACTTGCAGCCAAAAGCGACAAGTTCATGTACAGATCGGTCACATTAATGGGGTACATTGAAGATTTGTGGAAGTTAATCGTAGAGACCGATCGCCTCGGAAAAGGAATATAACAGATTTTAGAGCCCCCATTGATCTCTATCCTTTTAAGAACAACGAGTGTGTCGTGACATCTTGTATACCCTTTGGAAAATCAGGTCATGATTTGACGGAGCACTTTATATTAAACCTGCTTTAGAAGATTGTTAATCAAAGTGCAAGAGATCGGCAGCAATAACAAAAAGCAGGAACCTTGGGTCCCCTTGTAACTCCACATTGCATTTGAAATGATTGCGGTACTCCATTGAGTAGAATAGAAGAGGTGCGGATGATAAAATCTATCGAAATATGTAATCCATTTATTATCAAAACCCTTTGCGCCAAGAATCCTCGAGAATAGCCTCATGTTGGATGGAATCAAAAGCCTTTTCAAACTCAACTTAAGCGAAGTATGGGCTGCTTAGGTGGTTACATTGATGGATGTATTCAAATGTCCATGCAAGGCAGATCTGGATTGTTCTTGATTTGATAAAGCCATATTGGTTTTTATGAATACATCTTATGATTGTGTGATGACCCACAAGTATAGAGGATCAATCGTAGTCCTTCGATAAGTAATGTGGCACCCAGCTCGAGAAAACCGGAGCATGCATTATTCCGGCCCGGAGATCGAGGAGAAGTCTTACAGAATCTGACGCTGCTAGCATAGAACAAACCGGCTTTCTATTATTACGAATATGAATACAAGGTCTACGATATTACAATAGATAACATCGATGCAGCGACACTCGCTATCTCGGTTGCTCTATGCAGCGGCGGAAGAAACAACTTTCGAAGTAAGCGGAATAACTCTATGACGGAACAATGGCGGCGGTGGTGAACTCCACTCATGAGGACTCTGGTGGGCAGCTTACCCTAGCTTGCCTGAGCGAAACCCGACAAGCAAGCAATCAAATCCGGCATGACAGCTACAAGCGGCATGACACGCCGGTCGATTACATTGAATGTACTTCAAGCTCACAAAAACTAGAAGCATTCAAGGCGAAACAATGACATGGAAATTATAGGTTAGCGAGGAATTAACATGAGCTCATCGAATAACATGGCATGACCAACATAAACATAATCTGGCTAACACAACATGAACATATTGTCAAATCAATACTAGCATGCAACATGATGACTCTATACCACTTATCACCTTCAAGGTTACCTCGTAACCAACACATGCATCACTTACCAACCTTGGACATCACCACGATCATCTCGAGGTCGAACCAAGCTTGGTATAAACAATACCGTAGTAATCATTAAATGACCACAAGGAGCTTGACTTTTACCCACGACTCTCGCTTTACATCACAAATATCCAACAACTCGGTATCCTCGATACCACGGTGATCCTTCTGGCAATCACAACCACGAGCAACATTTGGTCCCCAAGCCGTGATCCTTCGGCGATCACAACCACGAGTTGTCATTAATCAAGTTATTCTTATTATTGTTGACTCATGGTGTACCCTACTTTCGGCGATATGCAGCACTTGTAGTGGACTCGGCTGTCGATAGATTAATACACTCTGTAGAGGTGGCGCATTGGACCCACTCACGGAACCCATGGCCTCGCCCTCCCATTGAGTGGACCAGCGGCATTCCGAAAAAACCGATCTATTGCCATGACACTCTCACGGCCTCTCAGGCTCACTCCCCTGGGCTAAGGCATGGGTGGCCCGTGCCTACTCTCAAGACACCTCAAAGCCACCATCATGGCAGCGATCCACTGGGACCAAAAACTTAACTCAACAGCCCAGGCACACAAGGCTTATGTCGCCTACACGATCGGGGTAGCATGTGCCCATAACCTTCCCCGTTGGAGGCACCGGTGAGAAGGCACTCTGATAGGCCGCATTAGGACCGTCCCATACGGTGGCGTGGTTGCCTTTGGTCGGCATCGATTCGGTGACGCGCACCATGACTCGAGCCAACGAGGTTGTTCAAGTTCAATTTAATCTGGTTAGCAGATATGCAAATATGTTGAGTCATGATAAAATGCATGAACATGATATTAACATAATCATGAGGGTATCACATAACTATCCACCATATCAACGATAAATCATATCCCTAAGCATGGCATCTTGACTAGCATGACCATCTCCAACATCAACATGTACTACTAGCAAGCATAAACATATGAAAAGAGATACTAGCGGGTAGAACATGATAGCAATACAAAACAACATAGCACAAAAGTGAACATGCAACTCTAAACATCAAGGAAGGAACGATAACCATCTTTTAACAAGCGAACAATTAATAAATATTCAAGTTGAAAATCATGGCTACTGCACATGACTATCATTCAAGTGGGTATTGTGGCTTGCAAGGTGGAATAAATCACCGGGAGAAAGTCACGAGGAACTTCATGGAGCGAATCATGGGAAAACATTCTCTCGGGAGAGAAGTGAATAAGGGCAAGGGCATAATGGTCATTTTCACCGTGTCAAACCATAGTGAAAGCATGACCAACAGAGCAGGCTTAATGAGAAACGAAAAGTGGGCTTTGGATTCACCTCATTTGGATTCACGGATAAAAGATACAGAGTGTTTTCTGCCAGGGACCCATCTGTAATGAAAATATTTTCAAACAGGGGCCTGGACAGAAAAAGTGAAAGCACATTTGAGGAAATACGTTTTCGGTGGATGAAAACGTAGAAGCCCAAATGTGTCTCCACTTATCCACGTCAGCGTGGACCCGTCAACGCAGGGCCGACGGCTGGGAGGCTGACTGGCGGGGCCCGCGTCCAGCTGGCAAGCTTCAGGGGCTCAACGCTCCAGTCTTCTTTCTCCCGCTCGTTCATGAGGCGGAACAGAGAGCAGGGGCGGCCGAGGCAGCGGAGGAGCGGCGAGGGCTGCCCAGCTTCGGCCATCCCGGCCAGGGCAGATCCACCGGCGGGCGAGGCCCAGCGCGGCGCTCCCATCCCCGACCAGAGGGAGGCGCGGGAAGGCCAGGAACGGCGAAGGAGGCGGCGGCAGGAGGTGACAGAGGTGGCGGGGCGGTGATGGTCCAGCCGGCTCTGGCCACCATTGGCCGAGCAAGACCACCGGCAGTTGCGGGGCGGAATGAAGCATCCATCCAGAGGCAAAGGGGCACCGGGGAGGCGTGGAACGGAGGGATGGGCGCCGCCATGGGAGGACAGGAACCTTCGGGCGACAGGGCGCTTCGGTGATGCAGCCGCTCCGGCGAGGGGCAGGGGTTGGGGCGGCTGAGTGGGAGGAGGAGGTTGTTGGACGTGGAGGAGAGGCGTGGGGAGGCCTGGTGGCCAGACCCAGAAGCCGAGGTCGAGCGGCCATGGACAGTGACGACGAACAACGGCGAGATGTCGTTGCTCCGGTGGACTAGGAGGGACGAGGAGGGGCTTGGGAGCTGCAGAGGAGCTCAGGGCTCTCTTATATAGGCTCAGGGAAGGCTCTGGAGCTTCACGGGCAAGCTCACGACAAGCTCTAATGGTGGCCAGAGACTGGGCGCAGCACGAGCATGGCCTTTGCGACGCATTTAAGGGAACGGCGACAAACGATCGACAGACGGCGATGCAGGGCATCACAGGGGGAGCTCAGGACATTAATGGACATCGAGAAAAGGAGGAGCCGACGAGAACAGGGGCAGGAAGAAGCCAGAGCACGAAATTTGCCTGACATCAGCATGATCACCACACTCACTGGTGCGAATAGCTCGTTTTGGCCGGAACAACCATGTCCGGTAGATTGACCCTAGTGACCTTAACATAATCGAAATAAATCATACCAGGGGCAAAGAAGTGATTTGCACTTAGCTCCAAAGTAAATTAGCAGCCAAGTGTTTGTGCTGTGCAGTGCGGGACACCAGCTAGGTAACTCAGTAAATAACTTGTCTGGGAGGTTTATATATCGAAGGAATTTCATCATGGAGGTTTGATGGTAAATGGATCGAGATTTACTGCAGTTGCTTCACAACTGACCAAAATGGTCCAGAAACAAGATCATGATGGTGCACTCACATGGAGTTATGGAATGGGATGTAACTTGGCAAATCCTCATTATATGTACATATAAAGATTCTTTAAAAATCTCATGCCAAATGGACAAGCCAAAATGGCACTTGCTTCACAAACATCATTTCTGTCCAGAAACTTGGAATAATTATGGTGATCAAATGGATCAATGAAATGATGCCAAATTGGGTGGAGAGATGTTTTATGGGTATAAGAATGATCTGGTAATTCATCAGGATTTTTGAAGCAATATAAAATATACTTGCTTCACAACCTGAAAATATTGCAGAATAAAGATTTGCTCCTGCTCACCTAGATGATTGTATGGGGCTGCAAATGGGATTAAAGGGTTAATATGAGCACATTAAGAAGTGTGAAAAAGTTCAAATCATTTGGGTACTCTAGCTAGTACTTCCTTCACAAAGCCTTAAATAAACAAATACTTTGAAAACTCTTTGAGGAAGATTGGCTAAGCAAATAAAGTTTAACTTGTGCATGAGGCAATTATTTGGACATATAAACATGCCCAAAAGGTTGGGAGCCACTAGGAAAAATATAAATGACACTTCCTTCACAAAGTGCCATTCGAGGGCAAAATAGAAAAAGGAATGTCGAGAATTATTTTGAACATGGTGAGGAGTCTGGACTAGGGGTGTCGGACAGCAGGACTATCAATATCTGCGGACTCCCGGACTCTGAAGATAGAAGATTGAAGACTCGGCTCGTGTGGGAAGGTACTCACTTGGCGTGGAAGGCAAGCTTGGATGATCTGGATATGTAGATCTCCTACCATTGTACCCGACTACTGTGTAACCCTAGCCTCTCGGTGTCTATATAAACGGAGGGCCTTAGTCCGTGGGGCGAACACTACATCTCAGCAGGTCATACCATAGGCTAGCTTCTAGGGTTTAGCCTCCTTGATCTCGTGGTAGATCTACTCTTGTACTACCCATATCATCAATATTAATCAAGCGAGGATGTAGGGTTTTACCTCCATCGAGAGGGCCCGAACACAGGTAAAAACATTGTGTCCCTCGTCTCTTGTTACCATCGCCCCTAGAGCGCTACCATTCGGGACCCCCTACCGAGATCTGCGGTTTGACACCGACATTGGTGCTTTCATTGAGAGTTCCTCACATGCCGTCCCGATAAATTCGATGGCATCTTGACCATCATGCTGTCGGGGTGAGACTTTTCTCCCGGACGGATCTTACGTATCAGCGGCTTTGCTGCGGGCCAATTCTCTTGGCCATGGAAGCGGAATCGGGCTCGCTCCTGGCCGTCGGGTCGGTCCGGAAGCTTGAACTTCACGGCCGATGACGCGGAGACTTGATCTTGACGGACTCGAGCCCACAATAGCGCGCCGCTGTGGCGATGGGCATGATCTAGCTCTGCGGCCGGGCGGTGCTTTGGTATACCACTCGGATCGCTCGGCCACTGGCGGGCCCGATTGCCAGTCGAGGCGGTGGATGAAGCCGCATACAGAACTTCTTGACATCCGCAGCGATGGGCGAATACCAATCTTGTCCCTGCGAAACTTCGTGATCCGGTAGCGGACTCTTCGTTGGACTCGAGCCTCCAGCGCTACCAATTAAGCCCGGATGGGCGCGGTTATGGAATTCACCGCGCGGACATCTTCGGCCTTTTCGCCTTTTGGCAATATCCTGAATTCTCTGAAGCATCTCGTACATCGGAGAATCTGGCGGACTATGGCGGGGCGGTTGGAGATCGGATGAAGAAGAAATTGAGCCACCCGCCACCCTTTATAGCCCTTTGCCGAAGGTTTAACCGACATGCTAGAGTTAGACTCGGCGACATCGGCGCTATGGGCGGCGATGCGGAGGCGAAGCAGAACCAGCATACAGGGCCTTTGGAAAACCACCTCGTCATCGATGTCTACATGGTGGATACCCCAAAAGAAGGGATAGCGAAAAAACCGGAGGAAGATTCTCTAAAGAAGCAGCCCAAGCGCCCGTGTCGTGGGCGCTCTAAATCCAGCCACAACAAGAATATAGATCCGGCACGAAATAACGATACCCCGAGAGAGTGCGAAGACAACCCCCTCAATGGCGACTCGGTAGCGGGGAGGATCAGGAAGCAAAGCCCTCACGAAAAAGCGGTGAAGAAAGGTTGAGGATCAAAGCTATGTACCTCCCTCCGAAGGCGAAACAAGCCTCAATGACGAATTCATCGCCAGAGGACCCGTCGAACAAGAGCTTTTAACAGCAGGCTCATCACTACTGGCAAGAAGCTGAAGAAGGAAGCGAAGCTCAAAACAGCGGAAGCAGCGCTCGGACAAGATGGAGCAAAGTACTCAAAACCATGAGATAAATCGGCAATGGCCACCAATCGAAGAGCTACGAGCGTAGGCGCTTCACGAATTGACGGGAGGCCATAGAGCCATTAGATCAGCGGCCCACGCAAGTCCATCTCTGAGACCCAAACAAGCCCCAAGAAGCAAGCAACACGTCAAGTGTCGGACGATAGCGGCACATACAAATGCGGCGCACACCCACTATGTTTCACAGACAGAGTCTTTGGATCATGAGTTCCCGCGGGGTTTTAACCCATAAACATAGAAGCCTCACGATGGAACAACGGACCACAGATGCGGATGAAGACTATATATTGCATATACACATGGCGGAGGAGATGATCTCACGCCATAAAATATCTCCCCTCAAGCTCAAAGGCCAGCCCGTCATTGGCTCAAAAGCCTCCCGAGAAAACAACTTGTTGGAAGTTGGGAAGAGCTCGAGGAAGCATTTAGAGCAAATTTTCAAGGGACCTATGTCCGTCCTCCGGATCTGAGCGATTTAAGTCATATAACTCAACAACTTGGGAGAGTCGGTGGAAGTGCAGAGCAGGTTTTCTTACCAAAAGAACCAAATAGTCATTTGTCCAGGACCTTTGAAGCCTTAGCAGCTTTCAAGCACAATGTCAAGAGACAGAATGGCTTCACCGGACACCTCGGTCGAGAGAAACCAAGGACAATGACCGCATTAACAAGCCTCATGACCGGCTTATTTGCGGGGAGGATAGGTGGCTAGCAAGAAGCGACACCAGTGACCCAAGTACATCGAGACAAGAGATGGAAGCGGAAAATCACGGTAGCGAGGAAAAAGCGACATCGGAATAAAGAAAAGCCCAAAAAGAGCGGCGATCGGCGCCGGTTTAAAAGCTCACGGCCAAATAGTAAAACACAGCCCTCTAAGGATGGCGGTGGTGAATTGTCCAACTTAAAGAAGATTTTGGGTCGGATATGTCAAATCCACAGTACCCGGAAGGCACCGCAAATCACACCCACGAGGATTGTTGGGTTTTAAAGCAGTCCGTGATGAATGCGAACACAAAGGGGCTCGGCGTCAGCGAAGAGACTAAACCCACCTTGTGAGAGCAGGAAAACAAAAGAATTTCCCACAAGGGAATTGAAGCGGTAAACTCACGTCATGTGAGGACACGGAAAAACGGTCGGCACTTTCTAAAAAGAGCTTATGCGGTCCAACCAGAGCCAGACCCGAAGAAATTGGATATCAAAACCAATCACTTCGACCACCGGACTACTCTAGAAGCGTTGAAAGCAGGGCGGACTCACGATATTGAATCCGATAATAGGCGGATTACAATTCCTGAGCGTCCTAATGGGCGGGGCGATGACTTAAACCTGCTATATTCAAACACAATCAGTCCGGATGGGGATAGACCCTACCAAAATTCAACACAGCCACACTTCCTTCAAAGAGGTGGCCTTGAGCCCTTCCGCCAAGTGCAGGCTCGATATTACTAGAAGTCGTGTTAGGATCACGACCAACTTCGGCGGCGAAAATTAATTTTTCATATCGTCCCATTTAAAAGTGAATATCAAGCCTTTGTTGGGACGAAGGCTTTAATCGCTTCAAGGCCATACCGCATTCTGCGTCTCTTACACTCAGATGCGGTCCACATGGCGCCATTTTAGTGCGAGGTCACTTAAAGACCCGGACTCGGATAAGCGAATCCGGACTCAGCGAGCTAGGGTCTCCCTAGCCGCATACCCTTCCCCTGAGGGGCTGCGCGCTAACCGATCGCGGTTTCATATAAACCTTGCTTTAATTATTTATATTTCTTCTTTTGCATATTTTACGCATGAATTGTTTCTAAAACTAAGCGTTCCTCTCTTCTCTGAGATGAACAACATGCGTACCGTCCGGGATAATGGCGCTTAGCGGAACACGGTAGCGGAGCGTGCGGTAGGGACCCGTTGCAAGGATTCTTTTCAGATTAAGACCTGCGTAGACCTTTTTATTCTTTGTCTCTTGTTGTTACTCCCTTGGCTCCTTCCTATAGCCAAAAAGCGGGCTGGCGCTTTAGCATCGGCGCGTCGAAGACCATGCCGTGCACGGACACAAGGGGCTTAGGGCATAATTCGCCCATTATCATAAAGTCCGAACACCTTGAGGTGTTGGCGTCTCGAGTTAGGCATTATATGCATCAGCTCCGAATCATGTCTTTGGTCAAATGTTGGGTTTGCCGGCTCACGTGTTTGCTGCCTTCGTTCCGTATCATCCGGCTAGCAGCGGCACCGGAGAACTCTGCGATTGTGCCCGATTCGGTTTGGCGAGCACCTCGATGAAAGCGAAAACTGATTGTCATGATATGGCGAGTCTGGTCATCCACTTGATCGACTATCGGAATGTTTAAAATTCCCTTTGGCGAAGGACCGTTTCGATCGAGAACATCCACACCCAGTGCGGAGATGTGCGGTGTCATCGGAGCTATATCGTAGCCCCACCCTCGAGCTCCATTGGCTAAGTGAAAGAGATAAAGCACCATAGTCCGGATTGCCTCGTTAAACTCGCTACCACCTCCTTAAGCAGGACCGGGGCGTCGGATTAAGTGTGAAAGCGCTATTTTTTGCGAACACCCGGCACCTTGTGCGAGGGGCACAAGCAAACTGCATCTTCGGGTTATACACAAGTATACATAAGCGGCCACGGGAGAAGTTTTACTACTTGGAGCACAAGTATAAAAAGCATGCATACTATAATCATTAATCTACGTTGGCGCATTCAATTGAGCGTTACATTTTTGAAACCTTGCGACTCTATTACGAGCACCATGCATAACTTCCCGAAATAATGCTCGGCGGAAGCGGTTTCCATCGAACCACTGGCGTAGCGGCGGTGGCGTCCATCTCCGGACACTATGCCTTCACACGGGCGAGAGCCATCCGCGCGCCCTCGATGTAGGCACGACCGCTTCATCTCCTTGATATGGCACCGCCCCAAGGAAAGTTCTGCGGTAAGCGAGTAACTTCGTCGCCTTGGACCTCTCACGGCCATACATGGGCCACGATGTCGATCATAGCCGGTCCGGATGAGTCTATTTAGTTCGGCCCATTCCGCCAACCTGTCCGTCGGCGGAGAGGGCGATCCGGCTGTGGAATTGAGACCAATATAACTCTTAGTCTCGTGATCCCCTAGCTCCGGAAGTGCGGCATCGGCCACTTTTCGCAGCCAAATCCATATCTGGATCCTCCGAACTCCTGACCGCTCAAATTGGCGTACTTGGCATCCATAAACGGCGGCGCAAAGAAAAGGCTTGCCAGCCACGATTTCTCGGCTTGGCGCAGCTCCTCCTTCATAGCCCGCGCTGCCTGGCGGGCATCCTTAACCGGCGGTGGCCTTCTTGGTCTTCCCGCTCCGATAGGCGCTCCTTTTCAAAGCCTCATTGCGGTCGGTAGCATCCTTTAATTTCTTGGCCAATTAAGCCACCTCCGCCCTACTTAAGCGGTCGTGGCCTTTTCGACCTTCAACTCTTGGCCGCCCTCGCGGCAGCGTCACTCCTTGGGCTTGCTCCTTGGCTAGAGCAAGTTGGTAGAAAACTCTCCACAGCAACCTGACACTATCACGTAATATGACATAACTTTATCGAGGAGGGCTTGGACCCACTCAATAAGCGGCTCGGAGAATTTATTTACCTTGCGACTTCGTCAAATCATTTGATTGACAAAGTCACAATGATGCGCATCGCGCCCGTCAAGTTGTCGACTCAATTAACAAACTCACTAGTCCGGCTGGCCCGGACTATCCATACTATGTCGAATGGTGGTATTCATTACACGAGATGTCGAGATTTTGATCCTCGGCCGCGGCTTTATCGTTACCGACAACCTCACAGAAGTCTCGAGGGGCTACTATCTGCTCTGAGTAGCATTTTTATATGCAAAGCTGTTAAAAAGACAAAGGGTGCATCATTTTACGCATACCTCAAATCCCATGACAAGCTCATGGCGGCATTAATCCGCTTTCGGTGACGAAATCCTTCCGACCACCATACGCATTAATGCGGTGATCTTCGAAATGGGCGCCCTCTCAAGCAAACTTTTGAGTTCTCTGGCACGACTCGGTGGGTGCGAACTCTCTGGCCCCTCTCGGACTCGGGGGCGCCCTCCGTGGCGACACCGGGCTACTTTGCCTCATCTAAGCGGCGGCTAGCGGGCGTATCGCTCTCCATCATATCCGGAAGAAGGTCCCCGAGATGAACTCATCGAGGCAGCTGCCAGATCAGCTGCGATATAAATATTTGGTTACCTCTGAAGCATAAGCGAAGGTACTTCCTTATTAAACTTCCTCTTTCATACTCGGCGGCTCGTTGGAGGCTGGTCCTTGGCGATGATTGCGTCAAAGATTCTCTCGGAGGCGGACCCCAGTGAGATTTCTTCCACTTGGGGCTTTGACCTCCGGATCTTGAAGCGGTCCTCTTCTCCCTCGAGCGGAGGGATCCTTGATTCCCTCCTCTTGATCGCCCTTTGGCAAGTATTAGCTCCTTTATTTCCCCGTCGCCCCCCTCTCTGTGGCGCAACCTCAACTTTGTTCCCGGCCACGGGCTCGGTCACGGTCTCTGGGAGGGGGACACCTTATCTCGGCCTTGATCGCGCCACCCATTCTGTTAAGAATAAAGGTCGGGGAGGCGATCTTTTGAAAGGCATACAAATAGAATGTCAAGACTCTGAGCTATTTACAGTATGTCAGGGCGATCGCGGCAGAGGCACTGCATCCTCGGCCGAATCCGGACCGCCACTGCGGTCAGAAGAACAACATTGCATCTCCGTGGGTGTCGCACCCATAAAATCTTTGGAGAATCTGAGGTCCCTCCGGATTGAACTCCCATGAGGCGGAAGGGCGGCGTTTGCGACGTAGGAGGTGCACGATTAGCATGACTGCATCACCTTGACCAGGTCGATCTCCCTTGTTTGGAGGTCTCGAATCCGGCCTGCGATGCTTGACACGTCCTTGGGCGGCCCGAGTTGAGCCCTTGGTTGACCACGATATCGAGTTGCCGTGGAGGTCCGGAAGCGGAAGGAGGGCGGCTTTTGCTTGCGCCTTGGAAGCGATGATGTAAAACCACTCCTGCTGCCACAATCCAGTTCCTCTTGGAAGGAACCTTCCGAGCCATGGGGCATCGGCCTTCTTGCTTATAGTGCGCCCCGCCTTCACTCCGCTTAGCGCCCCGATCATCTTGGCTCCACCTTAAATGTTTCAGCCACAGGCCAAAGTGGGGATGGCGGAGGAAACCCCAGAACAATAATGAATGCGGAGATGTGGAGGATGGACTCGAAGCCAAGTCGTGTAAATCCAGCCCGTAGTAGAGCGAGAGCCCTCTCACGAAGGGATCCGTCGGGAAGCCAATCCCGGCGGAGGTGAGATCTGAAAAAGCGTATTAGCGGGCTCGAGGGTTGCACAGCCTGCCCTAGGGCGAAGCAACTGTCTGAAACTCGTAGGCGGTGCTTGGCCTCTCATAACTCAATATGTCCTCCTCGCGTGGCGGAGAAGGGGCATCCACCCGACCACAGAGGTCGGGCCGGACATTATTGTGGATCCGGCGCTCGAATCTGAAGCTCTAGGTGTTGGGCCATGGGGGCGGAGGAAGATTCGATCACGAGGTTGAAAAGACAAGGACATGCCTTGGTCCTCTTATAAAGGGAAGAAATGTTGGAAATATGCCTAGAGGCAATAATAAAAAGATTATTATTTTCAATGTTCATGATAATTGTCTTTTGTTCATGCTATAAGCTGTATTATCCAGGAAATCGTAATACGTGTGAACACTTAGACCCAATGAGTCCCTAGTGAGCCTCTAGTTGACTAGCTCATTGTGATCAATAGATAGTCATGGTTTCACGACTATGGACATTAGATGTAGTTGATAGCGGGATCACATCATTAGGAGAATGATGTGATGGACAAGAACAATCATAAGCATAGCATAAAAGATCGTATAGTTCGTTTGCTAGAAGCTTTGCCAATGTCAAGTATCTCTTCCTTCCGACCATGAGATCGTGTAACTCCGGTTACCGTAGGAGTGCCTTGGGTGTATCAAGCGTCTGGCGTAAGCTGGGTGACTATAAAGGTGCATTACGGTATCTCGAAAGTATCTGTTGGGTTGACGGATCGAGGCGGGAGTTGTCCTCCGTGTGGCGGAGAGGTATCTCTGGGCCCACTCGGTAATGCATCATCATAATGAGCTCAATGTGACCAAGGTGTTGTACGGGATCATGCATTACAGTGCGAGTAAAGTGACTTGCGAGTGTGAGGTGAACAAGGTATTGGGATCTGGCGATCGAGTCTCGGGCAACGTAACGTCTTGATTGACAAAGGAATTGCATCTGAGGTTTGATCGAATCCTCGACATCGTGGTTCAACCGATGAAATCATCGAGGAGCATGTAATACCAACATGGGTATCGGAGACCCGCTGTTGGTTATTGCGAAAGTCGTCTCGGTCATGTCTGCGTCTCCAGAACCGTAGGTCTACATAAGGTTCGGTGGCGCTAGGGTTAGTAGGAAGTCAAGTATGTGACCACGAATGTTGTTGAGTCCGGATGAGATCGGGGCGTCACGAGGAGTTAGGAAGGTCGGAGGTAAGAAGAATATATGGGAAGTGGTGATTAGACCGGGAAAGTTTGAGGGTCTAGGTAAATGCAGGACCACTTGGAAAGGTCCGAGGTCCACAGGTGGGAGCCACCACCTATCCGGGAGGCCCATGGGCCAAAGGGAAGGAACCAGCCCACAGAGGCTGGTCGCCCCCTAGGCCCACCCTGCGCCTAGGGTTGAAACCCTAGGGGTGAAGCGCCCACCGGCAGGGCCTCCACCCCCCTTGACGCCGCCCCCTTGGAATTGGATCTCCGGGGCAGCCACCCAGGGCCTATATAAGGGGGGAGGAGGGGGCTGCTGTGCCAACTCCCAAGGCAGCCCTCCTCCCCACACATCTCCTCCTCCCGTAAGAGCTCGTGAAGCCACAGCCGAGATCTTGCTTCTCCACCATCCTGC
>JAHHZJ010010050.1:0-19960 GCA_021437245.1 Aegilops speltoides
ATATATATATATATATATATATAATTTCTAGTAGAACCAATCATGCATATATATATCACATTAATGTCTCACAAATTAAACCACCATATTAATTAATTCACACATACACACATGTATGAGATATATACAATTTCTCCTACATATGAATGTTGCCTTGAGCCAGTCTAATTGGTGCCTTGAACATGATGACAATTGAAAGTGGTTTTCATTGGGCGGTAGCGGGTAATAGAATTCTCCATTCGGTTTATGACCTGGTCGAGCAAAAATCCGCTTATTTCCTCTTGAAGTGCTTCTCTGCGCTCCGTTTCTATGAGCTTCTCCGCACCTCTTTGAACTGTTAAGAAGGAGATCAATATGCATGTGTATTAGTTGTGTGACTAGCTAGATATCGATAATGGTGTAAAATTGTGAATAGTGTTACGACAAGCGTACCCATTCTTGTCTTTGAGATCTGCTCCTTTGGACGCCATCATGCGAATATTCTACATAAGCGCAGAATGCACACAGATCGATACCTGCTACGCTGCTTTAGGGCCTTTACGAGAATGGAATTTGATCAGATAAAAATTAATCAAGCATGATAATTAAAGAGATGGCAGCTAGCTAGCTACCTAGCTAGTACTATGATACTTACCTTGGGTGAAACCATTCAAGCTTTTGTTTCCACGGGCGGGCGTGGCTGATGAATCTTGCCCAAGCCTGCCCGTCGACAAAGAAAATGAATAAAGGGTTATTAAATAGTTCATATCATGAAATAGCGAACTAAATAGGCGAGATATATAGTTAATAATGATTGAAATTACACATTGACTATCCCATACAAGATGTTAAAGTCGGTGTTTTTGAGACTAGTGAGTCGATTACTTCAGCTGTTCGGCGTCAACTTTAATGATACACAAGACCAGTGAAATCTGCATGCACACATTTACATGTCTTAATTAAGCGGGCATATGTTAGCAAAACATGTAGCTAGCTAGTAGGCAAAAACAGAGAATTTGTAGTACAAGGCAGTGTGACTCACCCAAAGTGGTAAGGAAGTAGTATATCTTCATTGTATTTGAGGTGCTTCAAGAACTCTAGCATGCTGCTTTCTACTTCCTTTGCATGATGTTCATTTATCTTCCATGTGAATTCATTAGCGGTGTTTGGGTCAATGAACCCAATGCCATAGCGTCCACCTTTTCTCATTTCATATATATTCATCCTGCATAATACCACGAGAAAGAATATATATAGTGAGGATAATTACAGGTAATGATTGATCTCAAAGGACCACTACAGCTAGCTTGAGACTTAAATTATAGAAAGAAATCACTTCGGACAATAGCAATCGCGATAGATTTGTCGAGTGCTTCCTTATTATATAATGAAACAGTTCTAAATACTCAGCGGACTCCAGCTTTCTCATGGTAGTAATGGTCCTCCTTGACATTCACCATGAGGGACACTCGATCTGAAATCTTGGTAATGTTCATGTACCATTGATGCAATTCATACATTCTCTTTGGGAGGTTCTTGACCTTATGCAGCGCGACCAAAGGTTGGCCCCGGACATATTGCCGTTTTACTTCATCCTCTCTAAGCAAAGGCATGGGCTCGATCTCGAGTTGTCCAACAGTGATGTTGAGAACTTCACTGCATTATATGCTCCTCCGTTATTACCACATTGCCCACCTCGGGAACATGCCTTTGTTTGCCCATAATAATATTAGAGTAGCGTCTTTCACCTGTTGTTGGCACAACAAGCGAGGGATCGATTGCGCCGCTGTTCTCCAAGTTGAGGAATGGTTTTCCGCATTTTTGGCAGCTGCTTCTTGTTTGCTCGATCCGATGTAGGCGTGCTCGCCTCCTTTGTAGGCGTGCTCGATTTAACTCGATGTGGCGCTCATAGTGCGTGTCAGCAGGCTTGGAAGCTGATGGTTGAGCCATCTGAATGAAGTGGTCAATCATTTCCTCGAGGCACTTTCTCCCTTGGCGGCGGTGGCGGTTTGATGCAAAATGGCTTCCACCTCGGCCTTGATATGGCTGTGATTTCCTCCTCGACTTGTCATAAGACCTCTGCGGAAGAGGCTTGAGCTTGGACCATATTTATACGCTTGCCTCCGCTTGTACTTCTGTACTACCTCGACTCGTCATTACTTCGCACGAGCTGCGGGGTGTCTCTGCGATTCTTTGAGGCGGTGGAGATGGTAGCAGGACTGAGTTGGGCGAGGAGGTGGCTGAGGTGTGTGCGGACTTGGAGTATGAGTGGGCGTCGGCGCTGTGGCGGACTTGGAGGAGGAGGATTGTCGACACTTTGCCGGACTTGGAGGAGGAGATTGTCTGACACTTTGCGGACTTGGAGAGCGGAGTCTGTGACTCGGTGGCGGACTTGACGAGGACTCGGTGTGGCGGTGTCGGTGGCCTTGGAAAGATGATGCAATCCTTTTCCATAGGATGATTCGATGTTTGGCCTCTCGAGAAGCGCTCGCCGTCACCTCCGGCAATGTCAAGCTGTAGCCCGAATATGGGTCCAGCACCTCATCAACCACGACACGAGCAAAGCCCGCTGGAATCGGGTTGCAATGGAAGGTTGCCTCGGGGGATTTGTGAAAGCACTGCCGTCCGCCACCTTCATGGATATGTTCTTCATTTTGGCGTGTAGCTCGCGATTAGTGTTCTCCGTGATGTCATCACGGGGTATCTACCAACATTGGGTGTCAGGGACGGAACCCACTGCTTCTCGGCATGGATGGGCGGTGCTATCAATCTGGATCATCCGCTAGCTGCTGCAGCTCTGCGAGACCCCCTTTGATGGGTAAGTGAGTCGATCTGCTCCTCTTTGCGCTGGAATTTGTTGCCAATTCCGCTTGACTTGCTTCTAGGCCTTGAAAGGCGTTCATAGTCCCGCTTCCTCTGCTCCTCCTCCATCTTCCTCTTCTTCTCCTCCATAATCTTCTTTCTCGCATGGGTTACGTAGTCGTTGTTCCGGTCTGAAAACCCCTCATACCCGGTAAGCGCCCTTGCCCGTGTTCTTCCGGGTGTTGAGTTTCCGAGGCATGCGTAAGCTCGTCGTTCTCTGTTGGGCTGGAACACCCCGTTCTTGCCTCTTCTATTGCAACAAGTATCGCATAATCGGCTCCCTTCAGACTTGCCCTCGTTGAAACATTTCTGTCTCCGGTCCAACTCCCCCATGCGTATAGAACCAAGTCCGACCTGGCGGTCCAGCTCTTAGTAGCGGAGTGACACTGCATCCTCCATCTCTTTCTCGGACTTATCCCACTTAGGCATTGCCACCGCATAGCCACACAGCCCCTGACTTATGGAACTTATCCTTTTTTCGGCATTCTTCTTGTTTATTCTCGACCGTTCCTTAGCTAATTCGAATCCTTGAATTTCACGAAATCGGCCCAATGATCACGTTGGTTCTCGGTGTTCCTTGAATCTCGGAGTCTTCCTTCCTCCGTTGGCGTACTTGTTCCATTCACCATTCTTGTAGTTCTTGAATGCGATCGCCATCATCTTAAGAGCAGCCTCTTTGACTTTACGCACATGCATACGTGAAATGATCTGGTAGGGTGAAATGTTCCATGAGAGTATCCCAAGCAGATCTTTTGATTCTTGTCAACATAAGTAACATCTGGGCGTGGCTTTCTTTGGCGCTCTCCATTCTTGAAGTTTGATCGGGAGTTGGTCCTTCACAAGAACTCCGCCTTGGCGAAGCGAACTTGTTACTTAATCTTCTTAGGCGCTATTGGTTTGCTAGTAGGGCGCATGCCTCGATATTGTACTTTCGCCGGCTTCAATTTTTTGTTCGGGCCTCGTTTAAATCCTTTTTCGAAGATTTGCTCGATCCGGATGGCTGAAAGAAAAAAGATCGATTCGTTAATATATCTTCAAGTCATTTAAAACATGTGATGATCACGGATGCACGCTTATATAAATATATATACCTTGTCGGTGTTTGTTGTTTGAGGATCATGTTCTTACGTCATCGTCATAATCATTCATGACTTCATCGTGATCGAATATCATATCACCCTCTCCGGTGTTGTTTAGAAATTGAGACCGTCATAATCTTCTTCATTTTGATTATCATCTGCCCGCGTATCATATCGAACATAGTGCATTTCTCCCTCTCATCGGTATTATGCCGCCATAGCTTTTGTTTAACTAATCCAAAGAAATATAAAACAATTTAGTATTCAAATCTCGAATAATAGATATAATCTAGAATACATCGTCGAGAATAATAGATATAATCTCAAATACATCGTCGAATAATAGATATAATCTCGAATACATCGTCAGAATAATAGATATAATCTCGAATACATCGTCTCGAATAATATATAATATTGAATAGTACATCACGGCTATTAGCTAATAAAGATCGAATACTACGGAAGAATCTAGGACACTTTCGCGGTTCCTCCGCGCGGGCGGTGGACACCCAAAGAGAAGGAACCCTCACGGGATCATAGCTGAAGTGAGATCCCGAAGAATCTTGCCACGTATTGGAGAACTGCCGCCCTCTAGCAACCATGTAGCGATGGACATGCTCGTCCTCCTCCTGACACGGCTGACGTACCACCTCCGTGGGGCGAGTCCCTCCATACCGAAATGGCCCGCTGACGCCACCAAGAGATCGGGGTCGACGGCCAGGACCAGCGGCGGGTTCCTCGTCAGCGGGCGCGCCCTCCAACACCTCCAGTGCCAGCCAGTGAGCCAGTCCGGACATGGGTGGCTGGGCGTCGTCAGCAGACGAATTCGGCGGTGAGATGCGGGCGAGGCATCGTCGAGAACAAATACTAGCTATATGCCCATAAAAAGTAACATTTTTTAATGATTGGATTTTGATAACTAAAATTTCTAACATTTCTATATATATAACTAACATTTCTATAACATTTCTAACAATGCTATATATAACTAACATTTCTATAACATTTCTAATATATTAGAACTAAAAACAGAAAAAAATATAACATTTCTATATATATAACTAACATTTTATAACTACTTCTATAACTAAAAAACAGAAAAATTTCTAACAATTCTAACTTTTTATAACTATATATTTCTATAACTAAAAAACAGAAAAATTTCTACAATTTCAAACATTTCTAACAAATCTAACAATTCTAACAATTCTAACATTTCTAACTATTTCTAAAAACAGAAAAATGTCTAACAATTTCTTAAAAGCAGAAAAATCTATTACTAAAATGTATGTGTTGTGTGTGTGCGCTCACGGCCGGCTAAGCGAGGCGGCAAGCGCTGGGCAGGGGCAATGACAGGCCAGCGCGGGCGCAGCCCGATGGCAGAGCCAGGGGCAGGACGATCTGGGCGAAGCGGCGATCGGCGGCGGCAACAGCGGACAGGGGCAGGAGCGGCAGCGGGGACGGGCGGCGATAGCGGAGGCAGAGGCGGCGGCAGTGCGAAGGAGAAAAGCGGAGGAGATGAAAGCGGCGAAATTTTGAAGTGTTTACTTATATAGAAGCACCTTTAGTACCGGTTGGAGCCACCAACGGTACTAAAATCTATTTCTTGAGCAGCGGCGAGGAAGCGACCCCTTTAATGCCGGGTGGTGGCACAAAGCGGTACTAAAGCCCCCCAGTACGGTTTGTGCCACGACCGGTACTAAAGGTCTTGTTAGCAGTGCGGTCTTGAAGTTTAGTCCCCCTCGCTAGTCGAGGGCTACACGCGGTTTATAAGCCCAGTCTTGGTAGCTCTCTCGAGCTTCTCTCCTAATCAGGCCCTCTTGGGCCTACATCCTCCTCGCCTTGTGGGCCTCTCTTGGGCCTTGGCGGGCTGCATCTGGCCCAATGAAAGGTTGTGTCGCTAGTCGTATGCGAGCCGCTTTGGCCCGATGGTGAGCGGGCTTTTTTGCTTTATTTTTTTGTTTTATTTATTTTTGAGTTGTTTTTGTTGTATTTAGAGTTTCTTTGTGAATATTTTTGCTTTAGGTACAAAAAATTACAAACTTTCTCTTAGTGCGGTAGATTTCAAATTTGAATAGTTTAAATTTTGAATTATTTGAAATTTGTGTGAATCACTAGTTTGTGAATAACTTAACTTTGAAAAAGTTTTTCGGTGATTCTTTTTCTTATGTTCAATATTAGTGTGTTTTATCATTATATTCAATTTAGTAATGCTTAGGTTATTTAAAAATGAAATGCCTTTGTAATGATTCAGTTTTAAGTGAAACCACGATACTTGAAAGTGATTGTCCATTTTGTACAGGAAGTGCATCTAGTTTTGCCGTAACCCTCTCTACTTTCTTGCACATGCTATTTGTATGAAATTATGATACCATGCCAACTTTCAACCTTTTCGAGTTCATTTGAATTGCTTTTCAATTTCAGGGTCATTTAATTTGGAAAAAATCGGTAAATGCATGAAAAGAATTTGTTTGCACATAAAATTTCTTGGCGTTTCAAATGCCAAAACACATAACTACCCTAACTATTACAGACATTCCCTCCTGGTGTGAAACACGAGAAGAAAGTGATGATAGTGAAGCCGATCACATCCAGATCTTTGGGTGTGAAACTTTTTCTTCGCGTGTGTCCCTTTGCGCGTAACCATGGAAAATCTTCATCATTTAACGGGATGCTCGGGTCAATATTCACTTGTGAATGGAGCAATTTCATCAAACTTTTCATAATCTTGACTTGTCATCTTGTCATCCACTCCCACGATGTTTCTCTTCCTAGAAAGAACTATGTGCGCTTTGGCTCATCGTGCGATGCATTTGCTTCCTTATCTTTTCTTTTTCTTGGCTTGGTAGACATGTCCTTCACATAGAAAACTTGCCACATCATTGGCTAGGATGAATGGTTAAATCGCATCACATAAGATTGTTGAGATCCTTGTTGTCATTCCGTCTTGCGGGTCTTCCGTTACCCGCCTCGTGTCATATTGACCCATTTGCACGAAACAAAGGACCTTTAAACCACGTCGATAGTCAAGTTCCCATCGTCACGTATATAACCATAATATGTTTCCTTTCCGTCTTGGTTTACGCATCAGCGGACACCACTGTTTTAGTTGGTGCTCTTCTTATCTTGGGCGATCGTGTAAAATGTATTACCATTTATCTCGTACCCTTTGAAAGTCATTATATTGAAGATGGTAGCTGGGACGGCAAGTGCAGGTCATCTTCAATAGAGGTGGCATGCATAGTGCGATATCTGCAACCGAGTTAGCGAAACTCTGGTTTGTTCACGTGTAATCCACTCATCGAGACCGCTCCGGGTGTTTGGGCGTAGCAAATTCTTGTCTTCATCCATATCTGGAGCCACCAAGGTGGAATTCTGTAGAAGCATGTGGTGTGCTTGGTGAGAGAATGTCCGTCCATACATATTATTTGTTCCCCTCTAGCGTGCCTTTTCCATCGATGCGCCCTTATGCGCGATTTAGGAACACCAATCGGCTTAAGGTCGAGAATAAAGTCAATACAAAACTCAATGACCTCCTCATTTTGATGGCCCTTGGAGATGCTTCCTTACGGCCTAGCGCGGTTATGAACATATTTCTTTAAGACTCCATGAACCTCTCAAAGGGAACATATTGTGTAGAAATACAAGACCCAAAAGCGTTAATCTCTTCGCATAGGTGAACTAGGGCGTGCGTCATGATGTTGAAGAAGGATGGTGGGAACACCAACTCAAGCCCGACAAGACATTGCACAAATCATTACTTAACCTTGGTATGATTTACGGATCGATTACCTTTTGATAGATTGCATTGAGAAATGCACATAGCTTCACAATGGCTAATCGAGCGTTTTCGGTAAAGCCCCTCAATGCAGCGGAAGCGGTTGCGTCATAATCACGTGGCGTCATGAGACTTTAGGTTACGGAACTTTTCTCTGCCATGTTTATTATTCCTTTATATTCGACGAAGCGGGCGGTACCTTATCTGGCGGGCATTCAAAAAGATTTCCTTCTCTTCTTTGGTAGGCGTAGCTTGCATGACCCGATGTATGCGTCTTCTCCGTGCATCGTTGCTGGTCCTCCATGCCTCGGTGTATCTTTTGTCTTCCACCGCCCAAAAAGCCAAGCGAGTCACGCAAAAGATTCTTCGTGGCGTGCATCACGTCGATTGCGGAGGCGGACCTCTAGGTCTTTCAATATGGCAGGTCCCAAAATATAGATTTCTTCTTCCACATGGAGTGCGCGTCCGTCCGTGTCCTTGAACAGGTTGTCCGCGGGATCTTTCAAATATCACCTTCAAATCCTTGACCATATCATGTACATCAGCACCGATGCGATGGCGAGGCTTCGTCCGGTGATCCGCCTCACCTTTGAAATGCTTGCCTTTCTTTCTTCAGGATGCACTGCTCGGAAGAAATCGGCGATGTCAGTACACATTCTTCTTACAACTATTCAAATATATATTGTCGGTATCATCCAAATAGATCGTGCATCGCGGTATCCCTTGTTTATGCATCACGAAAGGTTCTTGAGAGCGAGCCAATCATTGATGGTCATGAACAGCAGCGCCTTGAGGTCAAATTCTTCCCCATGTGCTCATCCGCACGCGTACACCTATTCCATTCCACAGCTGTAAGAGTTCTTCAACTAATGGCCTTAGGTACACATCAATGTCGTTGCCGGGTTGCTTAGGGCCTTGGATGAGCACTGGCATCATAATGAACTTCCGCTTCATGCACAACCAAGGAGGAAGGTTATACAAACATAGAGTCACGAGGCCAGGTGCTATGGTTGTTTGCTCTGCTCCCCAAAAGGATTAATGCCATCTGCGCTTAGACCAAACCATACGCTCCTTGCGTCATGCAAACTCCTTCCGTACTTTCTTTCGATTTTTCTCCCTGCGACCCGTCGTGGTACTCTCAACTTTCCATCTTTCTTACGATCTTCTCTGTGCCATCTCATCACCTTGGCATGCTCTTTGTTTTGGAACAAACATTTCAACCGTGGTATTATAGGAGAATACCACATCACCTTAGCGAGAATCTTCTTCTGGGCGCTCGCCCTCGACATCACCAGAGCTCATCATGGCTGATCTTATAGCGCAATGCACCACATACCGGGCAGCGTTCAAATCCTCGTACTCACATGATGCAGGATGCAATCATTCACTACTAGGAAAAGCCTAGCAACAGCATGGGTTTAGGCCTATCGTGGTAGGTACCATGCTACTAATATAGCCTTCTGCCTAACTTATAGCGATAAGCGCGGGTGCCACCAGCTGACTAACGAATAGCGATAGCGGGTTTAAACTTCGCTACTACTAATCTGTAATCTCGGGAAAAAAAATTTGAATTTTTGAAATTTTTTTGAAATTTTCAAATTTACGAATTATTTTAACTCAAATCTCTAATCACCCTAATCAGCTGCTCAATTTAATCTCTAATCACCCTCATCATTCCAAATCATCTAACTTCGAGACGGTCACCCATCCTCTCACTACTCCGGCTGAGCACGCTTAACTTCGGGTTCTATTCTCCCTCGTTTCCAAGTCTGCACTTGTTGTTTTCCTGACAATAGTGAGATGTCAATCCTATTAACCTCAGGAATTTAGCTTGAGCATGAAGTCACACATTTCATTGTTTGAGTTTGAAACTATTGTTCTAAAAATTAGTAACACTAATATTTCTTGAATAATTAGTTTGACCACTGATTTGACCAGTTGACCCACAGTTTGACCGATTTGACCACAGTTTGACCATAGTTTGACCCAGATTTGACCAAAATTCAAAAAACTAAAATAATTATTTATTAACACTAATATTCTTGAATAATTAGTTTGACCATAGTTTGACCAGATTTAACAAAATTAAAAATAATATTTTTTTTGAATTTTTTGCCTCCAGATCTTAAAAGCCCGTAACTTTTTTACATTAGGCTTTTGAGGATTTTGAAAAAGCAACAACGGGGTTCCCGGTTAAATTCGGATGTAACTTTTCGAGTAGATGCTTTTCATATAAAAAACTTTTCATCAGAGTTCAGTATGCAAAAGTTATGGCCATTTACAATTTTCGAGAGATTTTGCAAATAAAGTCGAAATTCATATTTGTAAATTTTCCCAACAACTAGACCACATATCACATGGGAAACTTATTTCTTTTATTTTTTGACATTTTATCATTTTCTTTTATTTTTAAAAAGCTGAAAGGCCGTCACGAGGGGGTAGACTTTGCCAAATAGGCGGACCCAGCGCTACTACTATGATGACGATTAGCGATGGCGGGTTTTTAACCCTTGCTACTACTAAGTTGATAGCGATGGCCGGGTTAGTAATAGCGAGGTAAAAAACACGCGCTTTGCTATGAAATAGCAATGACGGCGAGGTTAAAACCTCGCTACTACTATGGCATATCCGGGGTCGGTAGAGAGCCGCTTAGTAGTAGCGAGGTTACAAACCCTCAGCGCTTTGCTATCAACTTAATAGTAGTGAGGTTTAAAACCTGCGCTGCTAGTAAATAGCGATGGCGAGGTTTTTAGCCCTCGGTTCTGCTGCTAAGATTACTGTATAGCCTTTTCCTAGTAGTGATTAGGGCATGCATGTTGTTGGGGAGCGTAGTAATTTCAAAAAATTCTTACGCACACTAAGATCATGGTGATGCATAGCGAGAGGTAAGAGTGTTGTCTCACGTACCCTCGTGAACCGAAGCGAAGCGATCTGGCGTAGAGGAAGTAGTCGTACGTTCTCCTCGCGATCCAACCGATCGGCGCCGTTACTCCGGCACCTCCGAGTTCTTGACACACGTACTGTTCGGTGGCGCTCCTCGGGCTCCGATCCGGCAAAGCTCCGGGGAGAGAGTTCAAAATCGACCGCGACGGCGTGGTGGCGATCTTGATGTTCTACCGGCGCAGAGCCGCTTTAAGCACCGCTTCTGATATGACCGAGGTGGATTATGGTGGAGGGGCACCGCACATGGCTGAGAGCGATCTCAGGATCAACTTGTGTGTCCTAGGGTGCCCCCCCCGTATATAAAGGAGCAAGGAGGGCGGCCGGCCCTAGAGGGCGCCAAGGAGGAGGAGTCCTCCTCTAGTGGGAGTAGGACTCCCTTTCCTAATCAACTAGGAAGGAGGAAGGGGAAGGAAGGAGAGGGAGGGAGAGGAAGGGGCGCGCCCCCCCTTCCTTGTCCTATTCGGACTCCCCATGAAGGGCGCCACCTCTGGCGCAGCCCTCTCTCTCCCCTCTTGGCCCATTAAGGCCCATTACTTCCCGGGGTTCGGTAACCCCTCGGCACTCGATTTTCTCCAAAAACTTCCGGAACCTTTCGGTGTCGAATATAGCCGTCAATATATCAATCTTTATGTCTCGACCATTTGAGACTCCTCGTCATGTCATGATCACATCCGGGACTCCGAAGTCCTTGGTACATCAAAATACACAAACTCATAATATAACCGATCATTGAAACCTTAAGCGTGCGGACCCTACGGTTCGAGAACAATGTAGACATGACCGAGACCGTCTCGGTCAATAACCAATAAGCGGGACACGGATGCCCATATTGGCTCCTACATATTCTCTGAAGATCTTTATCGGTCGGACCGCATAACAACATACATTGTTCCCTTTGTCATCGGTATGTTACTTGCGAGATTCGATCGTCGGTATCAATACCTAGTTCAATCTCGTTACGGCAAGTCTCTTTACTCGTTCCATAATACATCATCTCACAGCTAACTCATTAGTTGTAATGCTTGCAAGGCTTAAGTGATGTGCATTACCGAGAGGGCGGAGATACCTCTCCGACAATCGGATGACAAATCCTAATCTCGAAATCGCCAACCCAACATACGCCTTTGGAGACACAGTAGTACTCCTTTATAATCACCCGATTCACGTTGTGGCGTTTGGTAGTACCAAAGTGTTCCTCCGATAAGCAGGAGTTGCATAATCTCATAGTTATAGGAACATGTATAAGTCATGGATAAAAGCAATAGCAACATACTAAGCGATGGTGCTAAGCTAATGGAATGGGTCATGTCAATCGGATCATTCAACTAATGATGTGACCTTGTTAATCAAATGACAACTCCTTTGTCTATGGTTGGAAACTTAACCATCTTTGATTAACAAGCTAGTCTAGTAGAGGCATACTAGTGACACTATGTTTGTCTATGTATTCACACATGTATTATGTTTCCGGTTAATACAATTCTAGCATGAATAATAAACATTTATCATGATATAAGGAAATAAATAATAACTTTATTATTGCCTCTAGGGCATATTTCCTTCAGTCTCCCACTTGCACTAGAGTCAATAATCTGGATTACATAGTAATGATTCTAACACCCATGGAGTCTTGGTGCTGATCATGTTTTGCTCGTGGAAGAGGCTTAGTCAGCAGGTTGCGCTACATTCAGATCCGTATGTATCTTCACAAATCTCTATGTCTCCCACGGACCAAGTCCAGATGGAATTGAGGCGTCTCTTGATGTGTTTGGTTCTCTTGTGAAATCTGGATTCTTCGCTAAAGCAATTGCTCCGATATTGTCACAAAGATTTTCATTGGACCCGATGCACTAGGTATGACACCTAGATCGGATATGAGCTCCTTCATCGAGACTCCTTCATTAGCTATACGAAGCTGCTATGTACTCCTCAGACTCCTTCATTAACCCTTTGTTTAGAATTGCGCAATTGACACTCCTCCGTTTAGTGTAAATACGTATCTGGTTTGCGATTTAGAATCGTCCGGATCGGTGTCAAAGCTTGCATCAGCGTAACGTTCACGATGAGCTCTTTGTCACCTCCATATCTGAGAAACATATCCTTAGTCCTTTTCGGTATTTGGGATGTTCTTGACCGCTGTCGATGATCCACTCTGGATTACTTTGGTACCTCCTGCTAAGCTTATAGCAAGGCACACATCAGTCCAGTACACAACATTGCATACATGATAGAGCCTATGGCTGAGGCATAGGAACATCTTTCGTTTTCTCTCTATCTTCTGCGGTGGTGGGGCATTAGTCTTACTCAACTTCACACCTTGTAACACAGGCAAGAACCCTTTCTTTGCTTGATCCATTTGAACTTCTTCAAAATTTTGTCAAGGTATGTGCTTTGTGAAAGTCAATTAAGCGTCTTGATCTATCTCTATAGATTTTGATGCCCAATATGTAACTTCACCGAGGTCCTTCATTGAAAAACTCTTATTCAAGTATCCCTTTATGCTATCCGGAAATTCTATATCATTTCGATTAGTAATATGTCATCTACATATAATATCGAAATGCTCACGAGCTCCCACTCACTTTCTTGTAAATCGGGCTTCTCCAAAAGTGCATATAAACCCAAATCTTTGATCACACTATCAAAGCGTTTATTCTAACTCGAGATGCTTGCACAGTCCATAAATGGATCATTTGGAGCTTGCACACTTTGTTAGCTCCTTTGGATCGATAAAACCTTCTGGTTGCATCATACACAACTCTTCTTCGTAAATCCATTCGAGGAATGCGATCTTTACATCCATTTGCCAAATTTCATAATCATAAAATGCGGCAATTGCTAACATGATTCAGGACAGACTTAAGCATCGCTTCTGGTGAGAAGGTCTCATCGTAGTTAATCCCTTGAACTTATCGAAAACCCTTTGCGACAAGTTGAGCTTTAATAAACGATAACATTACCGTCGTCGTCGGTCTTCTTCTTGAAGATCCACTTGTTTTCTATTGCTTGCCGACCCTCGGGCAAGTCAACCAAAATCCACACTTTGTTTTCATACATGGATCCCATCTCAGATTTCATGGCCTCAAGCCATTTTGTGGAATCTGGGCTCACCATCGCTTCTTCATAGTTAGTAGGTTCATCATGATCTAGTAGCATGACTTCGAGCAGGATTACCGTACCACTCAGTGCGAGATCTTACTCTGGTTGATCTCACGAGGTTACGTAGTAACTTGATCTGAAGTTTCATGATCAACATCATCAACTTCCTCACTATTTGGTGTAGATGTCGCGAAACGGTTTACGTGATAAACTACTTTCAATAAGGGAGAAGGTACGATTACCTCATCAAGTTCTACTTTCCTCCCACTCACTTCTTTGAGAAACTCCTTCTCTAGAAAGGATCCATTCTTAGCAACAAATGTCTTGCCTTGGATCTGTGATAGAAGGTGTACCCAACTGTCTCCTTTGGGTATCCTATGAAGACACATTTCTCGATTTGGGTTCGAGCTTATCGAGGTTGAAGCTTTTTCACATAAGCATCGCATCCCCAAACTTTAAGCGACAACTTTGGTTTCTTGCTAAACCATAGTTCATAAGGTGTCGTCTCAGCGGATTTTTGGCGGTGTTCTATTCAGCGTGAATCTGCCGTCTCAAGAGCATAACCCCAAAACAATAGCGGTAAATCTGTAAGAGACATCATAGATCGCACCATATATAGTAAAGTGCGATTACGGCGTTCGGACACACCATTATCGCTGTGGTGTTCGGGTGGCGTGAGTTGCAAAACTATTCGCATTGTTTCAAATGTAGACCAAACTCGTAACTCAAATATTCACCTCCACGATCAGATCGTAGAAACTTTATTTTCTTATTACGATGATTTTCAACTTCACTCTGAAATTCTTTGAACTTTTCAAATGTTTAGGACTTATGTTTCATTAAGTAGATATACCCATATCTGCTTAAATCATCTGTGAAGGTGAGAAAATAACGATATCCACCACGAGCCTCAACATTCATCGGACCATACATATCATATGTATGATTTCCAACAAATCTGTTGCTCTCTCCATAGTACGGAGAGCGGTGTTCTAGTCATCTTGCCCATGAGGCACGGTTCTTAAGTGCCAAGTGATTCATAATCAAGTGACTCCAAAGTCCATCAAGTATGGAGTTTCTTCATGCGCTTTATACCGATATGACCTAAGCAGCGATGCCACAAATAAGTTGCACTATCATTATCAACTCTACATCTTTTGGCTTCAACATTATGAATATGTGTATCACTACTATCGAGATTCATTAAAAATAGACCACTCTTCAAGGGTGCATGACCATAAAAGATATTACTCATATAAATAGAACAACCATTATTCTCTGATTTAAATGAATAACCGTCTCGCATCAAACAAGATCCGGATATAATGTTCATGCTCAACGCTGGCACCAAATAACAATTATTTAGGTCTAAAACTAATCCCGAAGGTAGATGTAGAGGTAGCGTGCCGACCGCGATCACATCGACTTTGGAACCATTTCCCACGCGCATCGTCACCTCGTCCTTTGCGGTGTTAAGCAATCCGTAGTCCTGTTTGAGTTGCAAATATTAGCAGCAGAACCACTATCAAATACCAGTGTTCTGCTGAGCTCTAGTAAGGTACACATCAATAACATGTATATCACATATACCTTTGTTCACCTTGCCATCCTTCTTATCCGCCAAATACTTGGGGCGGTTCCGCTTCGGTGACGATGGCTTGCGATGAAGCACTTTCGATTTCAGGTTTAGGTCCAGACTTGGGTTTCTTCTCTGAGCAGAACTTGCTTGCTGTTCTTCTTGAAGTTCCTTCTTCTTCCCTTTGCCTTTCTTCTTGAAACTAGTGGTCTTATTGACCATCAACACTTGATGCTCCTTCTTGATTTCTACCTCCGTAGCCTTTAGCATTCGAAGCTCGGGCATAGTTTTACTAACCCTTGCATATTATAGTTCATCACGAAGCCTTTGTAGCTTGGTGGCGGTGATTGAAAATTTCATCAATACACAATCATCCGGAAGATTAACTCCCCAGTTGAGTCAAGTGATTGTAATACGGACATTCTACGAGTATGTGCTCACATGAGACCCATTCTCTTCCATCTTGCAGCTATAGAACTTATTGGAGACTTCATATCTCTCAATCCGGGCATTACTGTTGGAATATCAACTTCAACTCTGGAACATCTCATATGCTCCATAGCGTTCAAAACGTCGTTGAAGACCGGTTCTAAGCCGTAAAGCATGGCACATGCGAACTATAGAGTAGTCATCGACTTTGCTGCGCGGAGCGTTCTAGCGTCGTCGGTTACATCATCGGCGGAGCACTGCACCTAGCGGTGCATCGGGGCGTAACTCTTCACGTGCAGCAATGAGGATAATCCTCGATTACGGACCCGTCCGTGTAATTGCTACCATCATTTTCAACTTTGCTTTCTCAAGGCAGCATTAAAATTCAACGGAACAACAGACGAGCCATCTATCTACAAACAAACATAGACAAGCAAGATACTATCGGTACTAAGTTCATGATAAATTTAAGTTCAATTAATCATATACTTAAGAACTCCCACTTAGGCAGACATCTCTCTAGTCATCTAAGTGATCACGTGATCCAAATCAACTAAACCATAACCGATCATCACGTGAGATGGAGTAGTTTTCAATGGTGAACATCTTATGTTGATCATATCTACTATATGATTCACGCTTCGACCTTTAGGTCTCCGTGTTCGAGGCCATATCTCACATATGCTAGGCTGGTCAAGTATAACTTTGAGTATTCTGCGTGTGCAAAAGCGGCTTGCACCCGTTGTAGATGGGCGTAGAGCTTATCACACCGATCATCACGTGGTGTCTCGGCACGACGAACTTTGGCAGCGGTGCATACTCGAGGAGAACACTACTTGATAATTTTAGTGAGAGATCATCTCTAAAATGCTACCGTCAATCAAAGCAAGATAAGATGCATAAAGGATAAACATCACATGCAATCAATATAAGTGATATGATATGGCCATCATCATCTTGTGCTTGTGATCTCCATCTCAGAAGCACCGTCGTGATCACCATAAATCACCGGTGCGACACCTTGATCTCCATCGTAGCATCGTTGTCGTTTCGCCATCTATTGCTTCTCGACTATTGCTACAGCTTAGTGATAAAGTAAAAGCAATTACGAGGCGTTTGCATTTCATACAATAAGCGACAACCATATGGCTCCAGCCGATTGCCGATAACCGGTTACAAAACATGATCATCTCATACAATAAAATATAGCATCACGTCTTGACCATATCACATCACAACATGCCTGCAAAAACAAGTTAGGCGTCCTCCGATTGCGTAACAAGTTAGGCGTACAACTTTTTGCGAAACATCTTGGCGATGAATATATTGTCGGATATCGACTTAGCAAGCGGCTCCATATAGTTAATCCTTTAATAGCTAGCATCCGTGATTGCTTTTACTCATAGCTGACAACAGTCGTGAAACAATGGCGTAACGATGCATGTAGAGATGAGGCTACTGTCTGAAATGGGAGTTCTTTAGTAGTGGTGAACTTTAATTATCATGAACTTAATCTGACATATTTTGCAGGATATATTATAGATCAATAGCTCACGTTGTTGCTTTCATATATTTATTTTGATATGTTCTAGAAAAGTGTGTTGAAAGATGTTGAAAGTAGCAATGATGCGGATTGGACCCTCGTGATCGAGGTTTATCTCATTGCTACACGAAATATGTCACTGATGCACCTCGTGATATTCAAACCTATTGCGCGAGGCGCGATCTAAGCGTTATGAGCGTTTGGCTGGCTCAATATGATGACTGCTTGATAGTTTGGTGCACCATGTAACAGCTTTAAGTCGAGGACTTCAAGATGTTTAGAGCGTCATGAACCATATAAGATTTCAGGGAATTGAAGTTAATATTTCAAGAAAATACCGAGTTGAGGAGATATGAAATCTGTTTTAAATTCTATAGCTAAAGACAAGGAGAATCCTTCAACTAATAAGCATGTGCTCAGATTGTATGGTTACTTCAATCACTTGAATCAATTGGGAGTTAATCTTCCGAGATAAGATAGTGATTGGCGAAATTCTCTAGTCACCCATCAACTGAGTTACTAGAACTTGCGTGATGAACTATAAGTATGCAAGGGATGGCCAGGAAGCGATTCTCTGAGCTCTTACGTGATGTTGAAATCGGCGAAGGTAGAAATCAGAAAGAACATCGAAGTGTTGATGATTGACAAGACCACTAGTTTCAAGAAAAGGCAAGATATAAAGGAAACTTCAAGTAGAATAACAAACAAGTTGTCACTCCCGTGAAGAAGACCAAAGCTGGACCAAACCCTAGCCCGAGTGCTTACAAAAGCAAAATAGTCCTTTGAAGCGGAAATGCCTAAATATTTGGTGAATCATTGTGTCTGCGTCACGTGGTTTTGCCCGATTTCCATGGCGGCGTCATCACTTCGTTACGAATCGGCGGTGACTTCCACTTTTCCCCGTGTCCACGTACACCCGTTCCACGGGTCGATGTATGAGTCGTGCCTTGGCGTGTACCCGCATACATGGTTTTGCCCGAGTTTTCCATGGCGGCGCGTCCACTTCCGTTCACGACGGCCGTCGGCAGTTTTTCCCGTGTCCCGCATTACAGCCCGTTCACGGGTCGTGTGCGGAGTCCGTGTCAGCGGCGTGTGCCGCGTACATGGTTTTGCCCAGTTTTCCATGGCGGCGTCCACTTCCGTTCACGGCGGGCGTCGGCCGAGTTTTACTGTGTCCCACGTACAGCCCGTTCACGGGTCGTGATGAGGTCGTGTATGTGGCGTGTGCCCGCGTCGTGGTTTTGCCCGATTTTCCATAAGCGTAACGTCCGCTTCGTCCGCACGGACGTCGACCACACTTTTTCCCGTGTCACGTTACAGCCCCTTCCACGAATTCGTGTAAAGAGGTCGTGTGCGTGGCGTGTGCCTACGTCACGTGGTTTTGCCCGATTTTCCATAGCGCGCGTCCACTTCCGTCACTGACTGGCGTCGACACTTTTCCCGTGTCCGCGTACACCCGTTCACGAGGTCCGTTATGAATCCGTGTCTGTGAGTGTGCCATAACAAAGTGAACAAGGGTATATTTTATATACAGGTTATTGATGTGTGCCTTGCTAGTGTTTATAGTAACCCACAGTATTTGATACTTGTTCGGTTGCTAAAGATTAGTAACTTCAGCAGGGAGATCTGAGAATAAGCAGAGACTAGTTGAAGGGGAAGTGATGATGAGTGTTGGAAGTAGTTCAAGATTAATATGATCATCATCATTACCTCCTATACTTTCGTGATTAGTGTGTTTAAACTTAAATAAATGTTATTTAGGCGTTTACGTTGAGCATGAATATGATCTGATCATGTTTTATTGCAATCTGATTATTCATTTAAAAGTCGAGAGAATAATTGTTGTTCTATTTACATGAATAAAACCTTGATGGTTATACACCCCAATAAGTGTTGAAATATGCCCTAGAAATAATAAGTATTATTATATTTCATTGTTCATGATAATTGTCTTTTGTTCATGCTATAAGCTGTATTATCCGAAATCGTAATACCGCGTGAACACTTAGACCACAAATGTTCCTAGTGAGCCTCTAGTTACTAGCTCGTTTGTGATCAATAGATAGTCTTGGTTTCACTGCCTGGACATTGGATCGTTGGCAATCCATCATTAGGAGAGAATGATGTGATGGACCAAAGACAATCATAAGCATAGCATAAAGAGTATTATATTCGTTTTGCTAGAAGCTTTGCCAATGTAATATCTCTTCCTTCGACCATGAGATGGTGTAACTCCCGTTTACGTAGGAGTGCCTTGGGTGTATCAAGCGTCTGGCAATGGCGGGTGACTATAAAGGTGCATTACAGGTATCTCCGAAAGTATCTGTTAGGTTGACACGGATCGGTAGGATTTGTCCTCCGTGTGGCGGAAGGTATCTCTGGGCCCTCGGTAATGCATCATCATAATGAGCTCAAGTTGACCAAGGTGTTGGCACGGGATCATGCATTCTGATGCGAGTAAAGTGACTTGCGTGCTTGGTGAACAAGGTATTGGGATACAACGATTGAGTCTCGGGCAAATAACGTCCGATTGACAAAGGAATTGCATCGAGGTTTGATCGAATCCTTGACGCCGTGGTTCAATAGATGAAACCATCGAGGAGCATGTAGGAGCCAACATGGGTATCGGACCCGCTGTTGGTTATTGCCGAAAGTCGTCTCGGTCATGT
>JAHHZJ010010052.1:0-27230 GCA_021437245.1 Aegilops speltoides
AATTAATCGAATTTCGGGATATTCAAAGTTCTCGTTCTCCCGTTCTATTCAACCAAATGACTTCAAACCTTCACCAAACTCAAGAGGAAGTCAATAGCTTTCTTTTGATACCACTCTGACTTGGTTAGCCCAAATACACAGGTCGTGAGACAATTTTGAAAATGGGTAAAATTAATCGAATTTCAGGATATTCAAAGTTCTCGTTCTCCCGTTCTATTCAACCAAATGACTTCAAACCTTCACCAAACTCAAGAGGAAGTCAATAGCTTTCTTTTGATACCACTCTGACTTGGTTAGCCCAAATACACAGGTCGTGAGACAATTTTGAAAATGGGTAAAATTAATCGAATTTCAGGATATTCAAAGTTCTCGTTCTCCCGTTCTATTCAACCAAATGACTTCAAACCTTCACCAAACTCAAGAGGAAGTCAATAGCTTTCTTTTGATACCACTCTGACTTGGTTAGCCCAAATACACAGGTCGTGAGACAATTTTGAAAATGGGTAAAATTAATCGAATTTCAGGATATTCAAAGTTCTCGTTCTCCCGTTCTATTCAACCAAATGACTTCAAACCTTCACCAAACTCAAGAGGAAGTCAATAGCTTTCTTTTGATACCACTCTGACTTGGTTAGCCCAAATACACAGGTCGTGAGACAATTTTGAAAATGGGTAAAATTAATCGAATTTCAGGATATTCAAAGTTCTCGTTCTCCCGTTCTATTCAACCAAATGACTTCAAACCTTCACCAAACTCAAGAGGAAGTCAATAGCTTTCTTTTGATACCACTCTGACTTGGTTAGCCCAAATACACAGGTCGTGAGACAATTTTGAAAATGGGTAAAATTAATCGAATTTCAGGATATTCAAAGTTCTCGTTCTCCCGTTCTATTCAACCAAATGACTTCAAACCTTCACCAAACTCAAGAGGAAGTCAATAGCTTTCTTTTGATACCACTCTGACTTGGTTAGCCCAAATACACAGGTCGTGAGACAATTTTGAAAATGGGTAAAATTAATCGAATTTCAGGATATTCAAAGTTCTCGTTCTCCCGTTCTATTCAACCAAATGACTTCAAACCTTCACCAAACTCAAGAGGAAGTCAATAGCTTTCTTTTGATACCACTCTGACTTGGTTAGCCCAAATACACAGGTCGTGAGACAATTTTGAAAATGGGTAAAATTAATCGAATTTCAGGATATTCAAAGTTCTCGTTCTCCCGTTCTATTCAACCAAATGACTTCAAACCTTCACCAAACTCAAGAGGAAGTCAATAGCTTTCTTTTGATACCACTCTGACTTGGTTAGCCCAAATACACAGGTCGTGAGACAATTTTGAAAATGGGTAAAATTAATCGAATTTCGGGATATTCAAAGTTCTCGTTCTCCCGTTCTATTCAACCAAATGACTTCAAACCTTCACCAAACTCAAGAGGAAGTCAATAGCTTTCTTTTGATACCACTCTGACTTGGTTAGCCCAAATACACAGGTCGTGAGACAATTTTGAAAATGGCCAAAATTAATCGAATTTCGGGATATTCAAAGTTCTCGTTCTCCCGTTCTATTCAACCAAATGACTTCAAACCTTCACCAAACTCAAGAGGAAGTCAATAGCTTTCTTTTGATACCACTCTGACTTGGTTAGCCCAAATACACAGGTCGTGAGACAATTTTGAAAATGGGTAAAATTAATCGAATTTCGGGATATTCAAAGTTCTCGTTCTCCCGTTCTATTCAACCAAATGACTTCAAACCTTCACCAAACTCAAGAGGAAGTCAATAGCTTTCTTTTGATACCACTCTGACTTGGTTAGCCCAAATACACAGGTCGTGAGACAATTTTGAAAATGGGTAAAATTAATCGAATTTCAGGATATTCAAAGTTCTCGTTCTCCCGTTCTATTCAACCAAATGACTTCAAACCTTCACCAAACTCAAGAGGAAGTCAATAGCTTTCTTTTGATACCACTCTGACTTGGTTAGCCCAAATACACAGGTCGTGAGACAATTTTGAAAATGGGTAAAATTAATCGAATTTCAGGATATTCAAAGTTCTCGTTCTCCCGTTCTATTCAACCAAATGACTTCAAACCTTCACCAAACTCAAGAGGAAGTCAATAGCTTTCTTTTGATACCACTCTGACTTGGTTAGCCCAAATACACAGGTCGTGAGACAATTTTGAAAATGGGTAAAATTAATCGAATTTCAGGATATTCAAAGTTCTCGTTCTCCCGTTCTATTCAACCAAATGACTTCAAACCTTCACCAAACTCAAGAGGAAGTCAATAGCTTTCTTTTGATACCACTCTGACTTGGTTAGCCCAAATACACAGGTCGTGAGACAATTTTGAAAATGGGTAAAATTAATCGAATTTCAGGATATTCAAAGTTCTCGTTCTCCCGTTCTATTCAACCAAATGACTTCAAACCTTCACCAAACTCAAGAGGAAGTCAATAGCTTTCTTTTGATACCACTCTGACTTGGTTAGCCCAAATACACAGGTCGTGAGACAATTTTGAAAATGGGTAAAATTAATCGAATTTCAGGATATTCAAAGTTCTCGTTCTCCCGTTCTATTCAACCAAATGACTTCAAACCTTCACCAAACTCAAGAGGAAGTCAATAGCTTTCTTTTGATACCACTCTGACTTGGTTAGCCCAAATACACAGGTCGTGAGACAATTTTGAAAATGGGTAAAATTAATCGAATTTCAGGATATTCAAAGTTCTCGTTCTCCCGTTCTATTCAACCAAATGACTTCAAACCTTCACCAAACTCAAGAGGAAGTCAATAGCTTTCTTTTGATACCACTCTGACTTGGTTAGCCCAAATACACAGGTCGTGAGACAATTTTGAAAATGGGTAAAATTAATCGAATTTCAGGATATTCAAAGTTCTCGTTCTCCCGTTCTATTCAACCAAATGACTTCAAACCTTCACCAAACTCAAGAGGAAGTCAATAGCTTTCTTTTGATACCACTCTGACTTGGTTAGCCCAAATACACAGGTCGTGAGACAATTTTGAAAATGGGTAAAATTAATCGAATTTCAGGATATTCAAAGTTCTCGTTCTCCCGTTCTATTCAACCAAATGACTTCAAACCTTCACCAAACTCAAGAGGAAGTCAATAGCTTTCTTTTGATACCACTCTGACTTGGTTAGCCCAAATACACAGGTCGTGAGACAATTTTGAAAATGGGTAAAATTAATCGAATTTCAGGATATTCAAAGTTCTCGTTCTCCCGTTCTATTCAACCAAATGACTTCAAACCTTCACCAAACTCAAGAGGAAGTCAATAGCTTTCTTTTGATACCACTCTGACTTGGTTAGCCCAAATACACAGGTCGTGAGACAATTTTGAAAATGGGTAAAATTAATCGAATTTCAGGATATTCAAAGTTCTCGTTCTCCCGTTCTATTCAACCAAATGACTTCAAACCTTCACCAAACTCAAGAGGAAGTCAATAGCTTTCTTTTGATACCACTCTGACTTGGTTAGCCCAAATACACAGGTCGTGAGACAATTTTGAAAATGGGTAAAATTAATCGAATTTCAGGATATTCAAAGTTCTCGTTCTCCCGTTCTATTCAACCAAATGACTTCAAACCTTCACCAAACTCAAGAGGAAGTCAATAGCTTTCTTTTGATACCACTCTGACTTGGTTAGCCCAAATACACAGGTCGTGAGACAATTTTGAAAATGGGTAAAATTAATCGAATTTCAGGATATTCAAAGTTCTCGTTCTCCCGTTCTATTCAACCAAATGACTTCAAACCTTCACCAAACTCAAGAGGAAGTCAATAGCTTTCTTTTGATACCACTCTGACTTGGTTAGCCCAAATACACAGGTCGTGAGACAATTTTGAAAATGGGTAAAATTAATCGAATTTCAGGATATTCAAAGTTCTCGTTCTCCCGTTCTATTCAACCAAATGACTTCAAACCTTCACCAAACTCAAGAGGAAGTCAATAGCTTTCTTTTGATACCACTCTGACTTGGTTAGCCCAAATACACAGGTCGTGAGACAATTTTGAAAATGGGTAAAATTAATCGAATTTCAGGATATTCAAAGTTCTCGTTCTCCCGTTCTATTCAACCAAATGACTTCAAACCTTCACCAAACTCAAGAGGAAGTCAATAGCTTTCTTTTGATACCACTCTGACTTGGTTAGCCCAAATACACAGGTCGTGAGACAATTTTGAAAATGGGTAAAATTAATCGAATTTCAGGATATTCAAAGTTCTCGTTCTCCCGTTCTATTCAACCAAATGACTTCAAACCTTCACCAAACTCAAGAGGAAGTCAATAGCTTTCTTTTGATACCACTCTGACTTGGTTAGCCCAAATACACAGGTCGTGAGACAATTTTGAAAATGGGTAAAATTAATCGAATTTCAGGATATTCAAAGTTCTCGTTCTCCCGTTCTATTCAACCAAATGACTTCAAACCTTCACCAAACTCAAGAGGAAGTCAATAGCTTTCTTTTGATACCACTCTGACTTGGTTAGCCCAAATACACAGGTCGTGAGACAATTTTGAAAATGGGTAAAATTAATCGAATTTCAGGATATTCAAAGTTCTCGTTCTCCCGTTCTATTCAACCAAATGACTTCAAACCTTCACCAAACTCAAGAGGAAGTCAATAGCTTTCTTTTGATACCACTCTGACTTGGTTAGCCCAAATACACAGGTCGTGAGACAATTTTGAAAATGGGTAAAATTAATCGAATTTCAGGATATTCAAAGTTCTCGTTCTCCCGTTCTATTCAACCAAATGACTTCAAACCTTCACCAAACTCAAGAGGAAGTCAATAGCTTTCTTTTGATACCACTCTGACTTGGTTAGCCCAAATACACAGGTCGTGAGACAATTTTGAAAATGGGTAAAATTAATCGAATTTCAGGATATTCAAAGTTCTCGTTCTCCCGTTCTATTCAACCAAATGACTTCAAACCTTCACCAAACTCAAGAGGAAGTCAATAGCTTTCTTTTGATACCACTCTGACTTGGTTAGCCCAAATACACAGGTCGTGAGACAATTTTGAAAATGGGTAAAATTAATCGAATTTCAGGATATTCAAAGTTCTCGTTCTCCCGTTCTATTCAACCAAATGACTTCAAACCTTCACCAAACTCAAGAGGAAGTCAATAGCTTTCTTTTGATACCACTCTGACTTGGTTAGCCCAAATACACAGGTCGTGAGACAATTTTGAAAATGGGTAAAATTAATCGAATTTCAGGATATTCAAAGTTCTCGTTCTCCCGTTCTATTCAACCAAATGACTTCAAACCTTCACCAAACTCAAGAGGAAGTCAATAGCTTTCTTTTGATACCACTCTGACTTGGTTAGCCCAAATACACAGGTCGTGAGACAATTTTGAAAATGGGTAAAATTAATCGAATTTCAGGATATTCAAAGTTCTCGTTCTCCCGTTCTATTCAACCAAATGACTTCAAACCTTCACCAAACTCAAGAGGAAGTCAATAGCTTTCTTTTGATACCACTCTGACTTGGTTAGCCCAAATACACAGGTCGTGAGACAATTTTGAAAATGGGTAAAATTAATCGAATTTCAGGATATTCAAAGTTCTCGTTCTCCCGTTCTATTCAACCAAATGACTTCAAACCTTCACCAAACTCAAGAGGAAGTCAATAGCTTTCTTTTGATACCACTCTGACTTGGTTAGCCCAAATACACAGGTCGTGAGACAATTTTGAAAATGGGTAAAATTAATCGAATTTCAGGATATTCAAAGTTCTCGTTCTCCCGTTCTATTCAACCAAATGACTTCAAACCTTCACCAAACTCAAGAGGAAGTCAATAGCTTTCTTTTGATACCACTCTGACTTGGTTAGCCCAAATACACAGGTCGTGAGACAATTTTGAAAATGGGTAAAATTAATCGAATTTCAGGATATTCAAAGTTCTCGTTCTCCCGTTCTATTCAACCAAATGACTTCAAACCTTCACCAAACTCAAGAGGAAGTCAATAGCTTTTGATACCACTCTGACTTGGTTAGCCCAAATACACAGGTCGTGAGACAATTTTGAAAATGGGTAAAATTAATCGAATTTCAGGATATTCAAAGTTCTCGTTCTCCCGTTCTATTCAACCAAATGACTTCAAACCTTCACCAAACTCAAGAGGAAGTCAATAGCTTTCTTTTGATACCACTCTGACTTGGTTAGCCCAAATACACAGGTCGTGAGACAATTTTGAAAATGGGTAAAATTAATCGAATTTCAGGATATTCAAAGTTCTCGTTCTCCCGTTCTATTCAACCAAATGACTTCAAACCTTCACCAAACTCAAGAGGAAGTCAATAGCTTTCTTTTGATACCACTCTGACTTGGTTAGCCCAAATACACAGGTCGTGAGACAATTTTGAAAATGGGTAAAATTAATCGAATTTCAGGATATTCAAAGTTCTCGTTCTCCCGTTCTATTCAACCAAATGACTTCAAACCTTCACCAAACTCAAGAGGAAGTCAATAGCTTTCTTTTGATACCACTCTGACTTGGTTAGCCCAAATACACAGGTCGTGAGACAATTTTGAAAATGGGTAAAATTAATCGAATTTCAGGATATTCAAAGTTCTCGTTCTCCCGTTCTATTCAACCAAATGACTTCAAACCTTCACCAAACTCAAGAGGAAGTCAATAGCTTTCTTTTGATACCACTCTGACTTGGTTAGCCCAAATACACAGGTCGTGAGACAATTTTGAAAATGGGTAAAATTAATCGAATTTCAGGATATTCAAAGTTCTCGTTCTCCCGTTCTATTCAACCAAATGACTTCAAACCTTCACCAAACTCAAGAGGAAGTCAATAGCTTTCTTTTGATACCACTCTGACTTGGTTAGCCCAAATACACAGGTCGTGAGACAATTTTGAAAATGGGTAAAATTAATCGAATTTCAGGATATTCAAAGTTCTCGTTCTCCCGTTCTATTCAACCAAATGACTTCAAACCTTCACCAAACTCAAGAGGAAGTCAATAGCTTTCTTTTGATACCACTCTGACTTGGTTAGCCCAAATACACAGGTCGTGAGACAATTTTGAAAATGGGTAAAATTAATCGAATTTCAGGATATTCAAAGTTCTCGTTCTCCCGTTCTATTCAACCAAATGACTTCAAACCTTCACCAAACTCAAGAGGAAGTCAATAGCTTTCTTTTGATACCACTCTGACTTGGTTAGCCCAAATACACAGGTCGTGAGACAATTTTGAAAATGGGTAAAATTAATCGAATTTCAGGATATTCAAAGTTCTCGTTCTCCCGTTCTATTCAACCAAATGACTTCAAACCTTCACCAAACTCAAGAGGAAGTCAATAGCTTTCTTTTGATACCACTCTGACTTGGTTAGCCCAAATACACAGGTCGTGAGACAATTTTGAAAATGGGTAAAATTAATCGAATTTCAGGATATTCAAAGTTCTCGTTCTCCCGTTCTATTCAACCAAATGACTTCAAACCTTCACCAAACTCAAGAGGAAGTCAATAGCTTTCTTTTGATACCACTCTGACTTGGTTAGCCCAAATACACAGGTCGTGAGACAATTTTGAAAATGGGTAAAATTAATCGAATTTCAGGATATTCAAAGTTCTCGTTCTCCCGTTCTATTCAACCAAATGACTTCAAACCTTCACCAAACTCAAGAGGAAGTCAATAGCTTTCTTTTGATACCACTCTGACTTGGTTAGCCCAAATACACAGGTCGTGAGACAATTTTGAAAATGGGTAAAATTAATCGAATTTCAGGATATTCAAAGTTCTCGTTCTCCCGTTCTATTCAACCAAATGACTTCAAACCTTCACCAAACTCAAGAGGAAGTCAATAGCTTTCTTTTGATACCACTCTGACTTGGTTAGCCCAAATACACAGGTCGTGAGACAATTTTGAAAATGGGTAAAATTAATCGAATTTCAGGATATTCAAAGTTCTCGTTCTCCCGTTCTATTCAACCAAATGACTTCAAACCTTCACCAAACTCAAGAGGAAGTCAATAGCTTTCTTTTGATACCACTCTGACTTGGTTAGCCCAAATACACAGGTCGTGAGACAATTTTGAAAATGGGTAAAATTAATCGAATTTCAGGATATTCAAAGTTCTCGTTCTCCGTTCTATTCAACCAAATGACTTCAAACCTTCACCAAACTCAAGAGGAAGTCAATAGCTTTCTTTTGATACCACTCTGACTTGGTTAGCCCAAATACACAGGTCGTGAGACAATTTTGAAAATGGGTAAAATTAATCGAATTTCAGGATATTCAAAGTTCTCGTTCTCCCGTTCTATTCAACCAAATGACTTCAAACCTTCACCAAACTCAAGAGGAAGTCAATAGCTTTCTTTTGATACCACTCTGACTTGGTTAGCCCAAATACACAGGTCGTGAGACAATTTTGAAAATGGGTAAAATTAATCGAATTTCAGGATATTCAAAGTTCTCGTTCTCCCGTTCTATTCAACCAAATGACTTCAAACCTTCACCAAACTCAAGAGGAAGTCAATAGCTTTCTTTTGATACCACTCTGACTTGGTTAGCCCAAATACACAGGTCGTGAGACAATTTTGAAAATGGGTAAAATTAATCGAATTTCAGGATATTCAAAGTTCTCGTTCTCCCGTTCTATTCAACCAAATGACTTCAAACCTTCACCAAACTCAAGAGGAAGTCAATAGCTTTCTTTTGATACCACTCTGACTTGGTTAGCCCAAATACACAGGTCGTGAGACAATTTTGAAAATGGGTAAAATTAATCGAATTTCAGGATATTCAAAGTTCTCGTTCTCCCGTTCTATTCAACCAAATGACTTCAAACCTTCACCAAACTCAAGAGGAAGTCAATAGCTTTCTTTTGATACCACTCTGACTTGGTTAGCCCAAATACACAGGTCGTGAGACAATTTTGAAAATGGGTAAAATTAATCGAATTTCGGGATATTCAAAGTTCTCGTTCTCCCGTTCTATTCAACCAAATGACTTCAAACCTTCACCAAACTCAAGAGGAAGTCAATAGCTTTCTTTTGATACCACTCTGACTTGGTTAGCCCAAATACACAGGTCGTGAGACAATTTTGAAAATGGGTAAAATTAATCGAATTTCAGGATATTCAAAGTTCTCGTTCTCCCGTTCTATTCAACCAAATGACTTCAAACCTTCACCAAACTCAAGAGGAAGTCAATAGCTTTCTTTTGATACCACTCTGACTTGGTTAGCCCAAATACACAGGTCGTGAGACAATTTTGAAAATGGGTAAAATTAATCGAATTTCAGGATATTCAAAGTTCTCGTTCTCCCGTTCTATTCAACCAAATGACTTCAAACCTTCACCAAACTCAAGAGGAAGTCAATAGCTTTCTTTTGATACCACTCTGACTTGGTTAGCCCAAATACACAGGTCGTGAGACAATTTTGAAAATGGGTAAAATTAATCGAATTTCAGGATATTCAAAGTTCTCGTTCTCCCGTTCTATTCAACCAAATGACTTCAAACCTTCACCAAACTCAAGAGGAAGTCAATAGCTTTCTTTTGATACCACTCTGACTTGGTTAGCCCAAATACACAGGTCGTGAGACAATTTTGAAAATGGGTAAAATTAATCGAATTTCAGGATATTCAAAGTTCTCGTTCTCCCGTTCTATTCAACCAAATGACTTCAAACCTTCACCAAACTCAAGAGGAAGTCAATAGCTTTCTTTTGATACCACTCTGACTTGGTTAGCCCAAATACACAGGTCGTGAGACAATTTTGAAAATGGGTAAAATTAATCGAATTTCAGGATATTCAAAGTTCTCGTTCTCCCGTTCTATTCAACCAAATGACTTCAAACCTTCACCAAACTCAAGAGGAAGTCAATAGCTTTCTTTTGATACCACTCTGACTTGGTTAGCCCAAATACACAGGTCGTGAGACAATTTTGAAAATGGGTAAAATTAATCGAATTTCAGGATATTCAAAGTTCTCGTTCTCCCGTTCTATTCAACCAAATGACTTCAAACCTTCACCAAACTCAAGAGGAAGTCAATAGCTTTCTTTTGATACCACTCTGACTTGGTTAGCCCAAATACACAGGTCGTGAGACAATTTTGAAAATGGGTAAAATTAATCGAATTTCAGGATATTCAAAGTTCTCGTTCTCCCGTTCTATTCAACCAAATGACTTCAAACCTTCACCAAACTCAAGAGGAAGTCAATAGCTTTCTTTTGATACCACTCTGACTTGGTTAGCCCAAATACACAGGTCGTGAGACAATTTTGAAAATGGGTAAAATTAATCGAATTTCAGGATATTCAAAGTTCTCGTTCTCCCGTTCTATTCAACCAAATGACTTCAAACCTTCACCAAACTCAAGAGGAAGTCAATAGCTTTCTTTTGATACCACTCTGACTTGGTTAGCCCAAATACACAGGTCGTGAGACAATTTTGAAAATGGGTAAAATTAATCGAATTTCAGGATATTCAAAGTTCTCGTTCTCCCGTTCTATTCAACCAAATGACTTCAAACCTTCACCAAACTCAAGAGGAAGTCAATAGCTTTCTTTTGATACCACTCTGACTTGGTTAGCCCAAATACACAGGTCGTGAGACAATTTTGAAAATGGGTAAAATTAATCGAATTTCAGGATATTCAAAGTTCTCGTTCTCCCGTTCTATTCAACCAAATGACTTCAAACCTTCACCAAACTCAAGAGGAAGTCAATAGCTTTCTTTTGATACCACTCTGACTTGGTTAGCCCAAATACACAGGTCGTGAGACAATTTTGAAAATGGGTAAAATTAATCGAATTTCAGGATATTCAAAGTTCTCGTTCTCCCGTTCTATTCAACCAAATGACTTCAAACCTTCACCAAACTCAAGAGGAAGTCAATAGCTTTCTTTTGATACCACTCTGACTTGGTTAGCCCAAATACACAGGTCGTGAGACAATTTTGAAAATGGTAAAATTAATCGAATTTCAGGATATTCAAAGTTCTCGTTCTCCCGTTCTATTCAACCAAATGACTTCAAACCTTCACCAAACTCAAGAGGAAGTCAATAGCTTTCTTTTGATACCACTCTGACTTGGTTAGCCCAAATACACAGGTCGTGAGACAATTTTGAAAATGGGTAAAATTAATCGAATTTCAGGATATTCAAAGTTCTCGTTCTCCCGTTCTATTCAACCAAATGACTTCAAACCTTCACCAAACTCAAGAGGAAGTCAATAGCTTTCTTTTGATACCACTCTGACTTGGTTAGCCCAAATACACAGGTCGTGAGACAATTTTGAAAATGGGTAAAATTAATCGAATTTCAGGATATTCAAAGTTCTCGTTCTCCCGTTCTATTCAACCAAATGACTTCAAACCTTCACCAAACTCAAGAGGAAGTCAATAGCTTTCTTTTGATACCACTCTGACTTGGTTAGCCCAAATACACAGGTCGTGAGACAATTTTGAAAATGGGTAAAATTAATCGAATTTCAGGATATTCAAAGTTCTCGTTCTCCCGTTCTATTCAACCAAATGACTTCAAACCTTCACCAAACTCAAGAGGAAGTCAATAGCTTTCTTTTGATACCACTCTGACTTGGTTAGCCCAAATACACAGGTCGTGAGACAATTTTGAAAATGGGTAAAATTAATCGAATTTCAGGATATTCAAAGTTCTCGTTCTCCCGTTCTATTCAACCAAATGACTTCAAACCTTCACCAAACTCAAGAGGAAGTCAATAGCTTTCTTTTGATACCACTCTGACTTGGTTAGCCCAAATACACAGGTCGTGAGACAATTTTGAAAATGGGTAAAATTAATCGAATTTCAGGATATTCAAAGTTCTCGTTCTCCCGTTCTATTCAACCAAATGACTTCAAACCTTCACCAAACTCAAGAGGAAGTCAATAGCTTTCTTTTGATACCACTCTGACTTGGTTAGCCCAAATACACAGGTCGTGAGACAATTTTGAAAATGGGTAAAATTAATCGAATTTCAGGATATTCAAAGTTCTCGTTCTCCCGTTCTATTCAACCAAATGACTTCAAACCTTCACCAAACTCAAGAGGAAGTCAATAGCTTTCTTTTGATACCACTCTGACTTGGTTAGCCCAAATACACAGGTCGTGAGACAATTTTGAAAATGGGTAAAATTAATCGAATTTCAGGATATTCAAAGTTCTCGTTCTCCCGTTCTATTCAACCAAATGACTTCAAACCTTCACCAAACTCAAGAGGAAGTCAATAGCTTTCTTTTGATACCACTCTGACTTGGTTAGCCCAAATACACAGGTCGTGAGACAATTTTGAAAATGGGTAAAATTAATCGAATTTCAGGATATTCAAAGTTCTCGTTCTCCCGTTCTATTCAACCAAATGACTTCAAACCTTCACCAAACTCAAGAGGAAGTCAATAGCTTTCTTTTGATACCACTCTGACTTGGTTAGCCCAAATACACAGGTCGTGAGACAATTTTGAAAATGGGTAAAATTAATCGAATTTCAGGATATTCAAAGTTCTCGTTCTCCCGTTCTATTCAACCAAATGACTTCAAACCTTCACCAAACTCAAGAGGAAGTCAATAGCTTTCTTTTGATACCACTCTGACTTGGTTAGCCCAAATACACAGGTCGTGAGACAATTTTGAAAATGGGTAAAATTAATCGAATTTCAGGATATTCAAAGTTCTCGTTCTCCCGTTCTATTCAACCAAATGACTTCAAACCTTCACCAAACTCAAGAGGAAGTCAATAGCTTTCTTTTGATACCACTCTGACTTGGTTAGCCCAAATACACAGGTCGTGAGACAATTTTGAAAATGGGTAAAATTAATCGAATTTCAGGATATTCAAAGTTCTCGTTCTCCCGTTCTATTCAACCAAATGACTTCAAACCTTCACCAAACTCAAGAGGAAGTCAATAGCTTTCTTTTGATACCACTCTGACTTGGTTAGCCCAAATACACAGGTCGTGAGACAATTTTGAAAATGGTAAAATTAATCGAATTTCAGGATATTCAAAGTTCTCGTTCTCCCGTTCTATTCAACCAAATGACTTCAAACCTTCACCAAACTCAAGAGGAAGTCAATAGCTTTCTTTTGATACCACTCTGACTTGGTTAGCCCAAATACACAGGTCGTGAGACAATTTTGAAAATGGGTAAAATTAATCGAATTTCAGGATATTCAAAGTTCTCGTTCTCCCGTTCTATTCAACCAAATGACTTCAAACCTTCACCAAACTCAAGAGGAAGTCAATAGCTTTCTTTTGATACCACTCTGACTTGGTTAGCCCAAATACACAGGTCGTGAGACAATTTTGAAAATGGGTAAAATTAATCGAATTTCAGGATATTCAAAGTTCTCGTTCTCCCGTTCTATTCAACCAAATGACTTCAAACCTTCACCAAACTCAAGAGGAAGTCAATAGCTTTCTTTTGATACCACTCTGACTTGGTTAGCCCAAATACACAGGTCGTGAGACAATTTTGAAAATGGGTAAAATTAATCGAATTTCAGGATATTCAAAGTTCTCGTTCTCCCGTTCTATTCAACCAAATGACTTCAAACCTTCACCAAACTCAAGAGGAAGTCAATAGCTTTCTTTTGATACCACTCTGACTTGGTTAGCCCAAATACACAGGTCGTGAGACAATTTTGAAAATGGGTAAAATTAATCGAATTTCAGGATATTCAAAGTTCTCGTTCTCCCGTTCTATTCAACCAAATGACTTCAAACCTTCACCAAACTCAAGAGGAAGTCAATAGCTTTCTTTTGATACCACTCTGACTTGGTTAGCCCAAATACACAGGTCGTGAGACAATTTTGAAAATGGGTAAAATTAATCGAATTTCAGGATATTCAAAGTTCTCGTTCTCCCGTTCTATTCAACCAAATGACTTCAAACCTTCACCAAACTCAAGAGGAAGTCAATAGCTTTCTTTTGATACCACTCTGACTTGGTTAGCCCAAATACACAGGTCGTGAGACAATTTTGAAAATGGGTAAAATTAATCGAATTTCAGGATATTCAAAGTTCTCGTTCTCCCGTTCTATTCAACCAAATGACTTCAAACCTTCACCAAACTCAAGAGGAAGTCAATAGCTTTCTTTTGATACCACTCTGACTTGGTTAGCCCAAATACACAGGTCGTGAGACAATTTTGAAAATGGGTAAAATTAATCGAATTTCAGGATATTCAAAGTTCTCGTTCTCCCGTTCTATTCAACCAAATGACTTCAAACCTTCACCAAACTCAAGAGGAAGTCAATAGCTTTCTTTTGATACCACTCTGACTTGGTTAGCCCAAATACACAGGTCGTGAGACAATTTTGAAAATGGGTAAAATTAATCGAATTTCAGGATATTCAAAGTTCTCGTTCTCCCGTTCTATTCAACCAAATGACTTCAAACCTTCACCAAACTCAAGAGGAAGTCAATAGCTTTCTTTTGATACCACTCTGACTTGGTTAGCCCAAATACACAGGTCGTGAGACAATTTTGAAAATGGGTAAAATTAATCGAATTTCAGGATATTCAAAGTTCTCGTTCTCCCGTTCTATTCAACCAAATGACTTCAAACCTTCACCAAACTCAAGAGGAAGTCAATAGCTTTCTTTTGATACCACTCTGACTTGGTTAGCCCAAATACACAGGTCGTGAGACAATTTTGAAAATGGGTAAAATTAATCGAATTTCAGGATATTCAAAGTTCTCGTTCTCCCGTTCTATTCAACCAAATGACTTCAAACCTTCACCAAACTCAAGAGGAAGTCAATAGCTTTCTTTTGATACCACTCTGACTTGGTTAGCCCAAATACACAGGTCGTGAGACAATTTTGAAAATGGGTAAAATTAATCGAATTTCAGGATATTCAAAGTTCTCGTTCTCCCGTTCTATTCAACCAAATGACTTCAAACCTTCACCAAACTCAAGAGGAAGTCAATAGCTTTCTTTTGATACCACTCTGACTTGGTTAGCCCAAATACACAGGTCGTGAGACAATTTTGAAAATGGGTAAAATTAATCGAATTTCAGGATATTCAAAGTTCTCGTTCTCCCGTTCTATTCAACCAAATGACTTCAAACCTTCACCAAACTCAAGAGGAAGTCAATAGCTTTCTTTTGATACCACTCTGACTTGGTTAGCCCAAATACACAGGTCGTGAGACAATTTTGAAAATGGGTAAAATTAATCGAATTTCAGGATATTCAAAGTTCTCGTTCTCCCGTTCTATTCAACCAAATGACTTCAAACCTTCACCAAACTCAAGAGGAAGTCAATAGCTTTCTTTTGATACCACTCTGACTTGGTTAGCCCAAATACACAGGTCGTGAGACAATTTTGAAAATGGGTAAAATTAATCGAATTTCAGGATATTCAAAGTTCTCGTTCTCCCGTTCTATTCAACCAAATGACTTCAAACCTTCACCAAACTCAAGAGGAAGTCAATAGCTTTCTTTTGATACCACTCTGACTTGGTTAGCCCAAATACACAGGTCGTGAGACAATTTTGAAAATGGGTAAAATTAATCGAATTTCAGGATATTCAAAGTTCTCGTTCTCCCGTTCTATTCAACCAAATGACTTCAAACCTTCACCAAACTCAAGAGGAAGTCAATAGCTTTCTTTTGATACCACTCTGACTTGGTTAGCCCAAATACACAGGTCGTGAGACAATTTTGAAAATGGGTAAAATTAATCGAATTTCAGGATATTCAAAGTTCTCGTTCTCCCGTTCTATTCAACCAAATGACTTCAAACCTTCACCAAACTCAAGAGGAAGTCAATAGCTTTCTTTTGATACCACTCTGACTTGGTTAGCCCAAATACACAGGTCGTGAGACAATTTTGAAAATGGGTAAAATTAATCGAATTTCAGGATATTCAAAGTTCTCGTTCTCCCGTTCTATTCAACCAAATGACTTCAAACCTTCACCAAACTCAAGAGGAAGTCAATAGCTTTCTTTTGATACCACTCTGACTTGGTTAGCCCAAATACACAGGTCGTGAGACAATTTTGAAAATGGGTAAAATTAATCGAATTTCAGGATATTCAAAGTTCTCGTTCTCCCGTTCTATTCAACCAAATGACTTCAAACCTTCACCAAACTCAAGAGGAAGTCAATAGCTTTCTTTTGATACCACTCTGACTTGGTTAGCCCAAATACACAGGTCGTGAGACAATTTTGAAAATGGGTAAAATTAATCGAATTTCAGGATATTCAAAGTTCTCGTTCTCCCGTTCTATTCAACCAAATGACTTCAAACCTTCACCAAACTCAAGAGGAAGTCAATAGCTTTCTTTTGATACCACTCTGACTTGGTTAGCCCAAATACACAGGTCGTGAGACAATTTTGAAAATGGGTAAAATTAATCGAATTTCAGGATATTCAAAGTTCTCGTTCTCCCGTTCTATTCAACCAAATGACTTCAAACCTTCACCAAACTCAAGAGGAAGTCAATAGCTTTCTTTTGATACCACTCTGACTTGGTTAGCCCAAATACACAGGTCGTGAGACAATTTTGAAAATGGGTAAAATTAATCGAATTTCAGGATATTCAAAGTTCTCGTTCTCCCGTTCTATTCAACCAAATGACTTCAAACCTTCACCAAACTCAAGAGGAAGTCAATAGCTTTCTTTTGATACCACTCTGACTTGGTTAGCCCAAATACACAGGTCGTGAGACAATTTTGAAAATGGGTAAAATTAATCGAATTTCAGGATATTCAAAGTTCTCGTTCTCCCGTTCTATTCAACCAAATGACTTCAAACCTTCACCAAACTCAAGAGGAAGTCAATAGCTTTCTTTTGATACCACTCTGACTTGGTTAGCCCAAATACACAGGTCGTGAGACAATTTTGAAAATGGGTAAAATTAATCGAATTTCAGGATATTCAAAGTTCTCGTTCTCCCGTTCTATTCAACCAAATGACTTCAAACCTTCACCAAACTCAAGAGGAAGTCAATAGCTTTCTTTTGATACCACTCTGACTTGGTTAGCCCAAATACACAGGTCGTGAGACAATTTTGAAAATGGGTAAAATTAATCGAATTTCAGGATATTCAAAGTTCTCGTTCTCCCGTTCTATTCAACCAAATGACTTCAAACCTTCACCAAACTCAAGAGGAAGTCAATAGCTTTCTTTTGATACCACTCTGACTTGGTTAGCCCAAATACACAGGTCGTGAGACAATTTTGAAAATGGGTAAAATTAATCGAATTTCAGGATATTCAAAGTTCTCGTTCTCCCGTTCTATTCAACCAAATGACTTCAAACCTTCACCAAACTCAAGAGGAAGTCAATAGCTTTCTTTTGATACCACTCTGACTTGGTTAGCCCAAATACACAGGTCGTGAGACAATTTTGAAAATGGGTAAAATTAATCGAATTTCAGGATATTCAAAGTTCTCGTTCTCCCGTTCTATTCAACCAAATGACTTCAAACCTTCACCAAACTCAAGAGGAAGTCAATAGCTTCTTTTGATACCACTCTGACTTGGTTAGCCCAAATACACAGGTCGTGAGACAATTTTGAAAATGGGTAAAATTAATCGAATTTCAGGATATTCAAAGTTCTCGTTCTCCCGTTCTATTCAACCAAATGACTTCAAACCTTCACCAAACTCAAGAGGAAGTCAATAGCTTTCTTTTGATACCACTCTGACTTGGTTAGCCCAAATACACAGGTCGTGAGACAATTTTGAAAATGGGTAAAATTAATCGAATTTCAGGATATTCAAAGTTCTCGTTCTCCCGTTCTATTCAACCAAATGACTTCAAACCTTCACCAAACTCAAGAGGAAGTCAATAGCTTTCTTTTGATACCACTCTGACTTGGTTAGCCCAAATACACAGGTCGTGAGACAATTTTGAAAATGGGTAAAATTAATCGAATTTCAGGATATTCAAAGTTCTCGTTCTCCCGTTCTATTCAACCAAATGACTTCAAACCTTCACCAAACTCAAGAGGAAGTCAATAGCTTTCTTTTGATACCACTCTGACTTGGTTAGCCCAAATACACAGGTCGTGAGACAATTTTGAAAATGGGTAAAATTAATCGAATTTCAGGATATTCAAAGTTCTCGTTCTCCCGTTCTATTCAACCAAATGACTTCAAACCTTCACCAAACTCAAGAGGAAGTCAATAGCTTTCTTTTGATACCACTCTGACTTGGTTAGCCCAAATACACAGGTCGTGAGACAATTTTGAAAATGGGTAAAATTAATCGAATTTCGGGATATTCAAAGTTCTCGTTCTCCCGTTCTATTCAACCAAATGACTTCAAACCTTCACCAAACTCAAGAGGAAGTCAATAGCTTTCTTTTGATACCACTCTGACTTGGTTAGCCCAAATACACAGGTCGTGAGACAATTTTGAAAATGGGTAAAATTAATCGAATTTCAGGATATTCAAAGTTCTCGTTCTCCCGTTCTATTCAACCAAATGACTTCAAACCTTCACCAAACTCAAGAGGAAGTCAATAGCTTTCTTTTGATACCACTCTGACTTGGTTAGCCCAAATACACAGGTCGTGAGACAATTTTGAAAATGGGTAAAATTAATCGAATTTCAGGATATTCAAAGTTCTCGTTCTCCCGTTCTATTCAACCAAATGACTTCAAACCTTCACCAAACTCAAGAGGAAGTCAATAGCTTTCTTTTGATACCACTCTGACTTGGTTAGCCCAAATACACAGGTCGTGAGACAATTTTGAAAATGGGTAAAATTAATCGAATTTCAGGATATTCAAAGTTCTCGTTCTCCCGTTCTATTCAACCAAATGACTTCAAACCTTCACCAAACTCAAGAGGAAGTCAATAGCTTTCTTTTGATACCACTCTGACTTGGTTAGCCCAAATACACAGGTCGTGAGACAATTTTGAAAATGGGTAAAATTAATCGAATTTCAGGATATTCAAAGTTCTCGTTCTCCCGTTCTATTCAACCAAATGACTTCAAACCTTCACCAAACTCAAGAGGAAGTCAATAGCTTTCTTTTGATACCACTCTGACTTGGTTAGCCCAAATACACAGGTCGTGAGACAATTTTGAAAATGGGTAAAATTAATCGAATTTCAGGATATTCAAAGTTCTCGTTCTCCCGTTCTATTCAACCAAATGACTTCAAACCTTCACCAAACTCAAGAGGAAGTCAATAGCTTTCTTTTGATACCACTCTGACTTGGTTAGCCCAAATACACAGGTCGTGAGACAATTTTGAAAATGGGTAAAATTAATCGAATTTCAGGATATTCAAAGTTCTCGTTCTCCCGTTCTATTCAACCAAATGACTTCAAACCTTCACCAAACTCAAGAGGAAGTCAATAGCTTTCTTTTGATACCACTCTGACTTGGTTAGCCCAAATACACAGGTCGTGAGACAATTTTGAAAATGGGTAAAATTAATCGAATTTCAGGATATTCAAAGTTCTCGTTCTCCCGTTCTATTCAACCAAATGACTTCAAACCTTCACCAAACTCAAGAGGAAGTCAATAGCTTTCTTTTGATACCACTCTGACTTGGTTAGCCCAAATACACAGGTCGTGAGACAATTTTGAAAATGGGTAAAATTAATCGAATTTCAGGATATTCAAAGTTCTCGTTCTCCCGTTCTATTCAACCAAATGACTTCAAACCTTCACCAAACTCAAGAGGAAGTCAATAGCTTTCTTTTGATACCACTCTGACTTGGTTAGCCCAAATACACAGGTCGTGAGACAATTTTGAAAATGGGTAAAATTAATCGAATTTCAGGATATTCAAAGTTCTCGTTCTCCCGTTCTATTCAACCAAATGACTTCAAACCTTCACCAAACTCAAGAGGAAGTCAATAGCTTTCTTTTGATACCACTCTGACTTGGTTAGCCCAAATACACAGGTCGTGAGACAATTTTGAAAATGGGTAAAATTAATCGAATTTCAGGATATTCAAAGTTCTCGTTCTCCCGTTCTATTCAACCAAATGTATAAGCGAGATAAGTTTTGAATAACAAAAGTTTAAGTGATTAATACTGACTATAGGTTTAAGTGAAAATTTAAGTTTTAAGAGATAAACGAATTTAAAAGATGAAATTTTAATAGAAGCGAGATAAGTTTTGAATAACGAAAGTTTAAGTGATTAATAGTGACTATAGGTTTTAAGTGAAAATTTAAGTTTTAAGAGAGATAAACGAATTTAAAAGATAAAATTTTAAGTATAAGCGAGATAAGTTTTGAATAACGAAAGTTTAAGTGATTAATAGTGACTATAGGTTTTAAGTGAAAATTTATGTTTTAAGGAGATAAACGAATTTAAAAGATAAAGATTTTAATATAAGTGAGATAAGTTTTGAATAACGAAAGTTTAAGTGATTAATAGTGACTATAGGTTTTAAGTGAAAATTTAAGTTTTAAGAGAGATAAACGAATTTAAAAGATAAAATTTTAAGTATAAGCGAGATAAGTTTTGAATAACGAAAGTTTAAGTGATTAATAGTGACTATAGGTTTTAAGTGAAAACTTAAGTTTTAAGGAGATAAACGAATTTAAAAGATAAAATTTTAAGTATAAGCGAGATAAGTTTTGAATAACGAAAGTTTAAGTGATTAATATTGACTCTAGGTTTTAAGTGGAAATTTAAGTTGTTAAGTGAGAACAAATTGTTTGAAAATTTAGTTAATTTATATAAATATATTTAGAACAAAAGAATAGGTTAGAAAAGTTAATTATAGTTAAGCTATTTAGACTGAATGTGTATTATTAGGAGTGACAGTTAAATAATGGAATGTGGTATTTAAAAATAACGATAATAATCTAACTATAAATTTAAATACAGAAAATATTAAATTGGTTTCTCAGAGTTTTAACTTGTTGAAAGCTGATAGAGAAGAGTTAATAGAATTTCTCAATAAGTTAACGATAGAACAGGTACAGATTTTATTTAATGCTAGCAATACAATTCAAGTAAAAAATTTTGAGGGTAACACAGACAATTTTTAAAATACAAAAATTAAATATTTTTGAATCTCACTTATCCCAGGAAGAATTGGATATATTTTATAACGGTAAATTAGGACAATTACCATACATAAAAAAAAGATAGGCTACAAACGATTTTACACGAACAATTTGGCATATTATTAACAACCACCCATACTCAGGAACAATTAAGAGATTTAGCACGCAATATCATACAGAAAAATATTAAAATAAATAACGAATCAATAAAGAAATTAACTAATAACTTAACGGAAAACTTAGAAATCGTAGCAAACTTAGAAAGCAAAGACGACCATAGTAGTTTGACACTCGACAACGATACAACATTTATTCTAGACAAAACTTTAGATAGTGACAATTCTTATACAAAACAAACAAATTGCTTAGAACCGATTAAATCAAATATTAATTATAAAAAAGGAAACGACACGAAATCGAAAATGGAATTTAAAACAATGATCCACCAACCACAAACTTTTTCGGGAAAAATGGGAGAAGATGTTGATTCTTTTATAGAAAATTTTGACTTAGCTGCAATAATTAACAATTGGGGCGAAACAGAAAAAATCACGTTATTACCATTATATTTGAAAGATTCAGCGTCAAAATTTTTTAAATTAATAAAAATTAAAACACCAAATATAGACTGGGAACAGACTAAACAACAAATCAAAGAAAAATTTACTAATATCGGAAATGAGAAATTACTTAGAATACAATTAAACCAAAGGAAGCTGAAGGAAAACGAAACTTTAAATGAATTTATAATAGATATGAGGAACTTTGCTATAAAATTAATCCAAATATGACAGAGGAAGAAATTTGCGAGAAAATATTGACGGGCTTACCAGATGAAATATACAATAAAATAGAAATCTTAGACAATACCAACATAGCTAAAATAACAGAAAACTTAAAAGATACGAATTAGCAAAAATGGTTAGAAAAACAGACCAAAAACAAAATTCCAATGTAGATAAATTAAATGAAGAAATAAATATTTTAAAAAAACACATTCAACAATTAACCACAGATATAAGGGAAAAACCGACACCAAATTATTCACTAAATTATACCAATGGAGCTAATAACAATGGCAATACTTATAATCAACCCGTCCCGAACCAATATTTTGAAACATATCCACCGTATTTTCATCCAAATCAACAAAACCCTAGATTTACATACAACCAAATTAACCAAAACATACCCAATACATTTACACAAAAAAATAATCAGCACCAAAGCTACCAGCACTGGAACCCTCCAAGGCCAGTACCAACGTGTTATGGATGTGGCCAAGTGGGACATATTAAGAGAAATTGTCACAATCAAAAAAACTGAAAACCCTACAGCCACCTGGGTCTGTGAAGGGTATAGGTCCAAACACCAGGAATAAAAATAGTGTAACCAACGAAATAAATTATGTAATGTATAGTTGCTACAAAATAAATGAACAAATAAAACATAAAATCGAAATATTAGGAAAAATTAACGATGAACCGACATTGTTATTGTTAGATACTGGAGCTAGTGTGACAGTTATAGATAAAAAAACGACGTTCCTTGATAATATTAAGCCAATTAACGATGTATATTTGGAAACAGCTAATAATTCAAAATTGAACATCTTAGGTTCAATAATAATTAAAATACAAATAGCCTCATTCATTATACACCATCAGGCAATGGTAGTAGATAATTTATGCTCCCCAATATTATTAGGTCTAGATTTTATGGTAAAACACAAACAATCATGGATCTAAAAGACAATATAATATTATTCAGGTATGAAAATCAAGAAGTTAAGTTACCAATAAAAACTCAGGAAATAAAAAACGATGTACAGGAAACCCAAATACAGTACGCTTCCCACGAAATATTAAACGAGTATCAACAATTCTTATTGCTTAATAACAATTCTCAAAATTTTAACGATGAATATGAGGAAATAACTGGCGATTTATTCAGCGATAGGTCAAATGACGCTATTGCTCACTGTGTCAGCGAATGCTTAACGATGAACCGTGGTATTGCATTACAATTTCGTAACAAATTTAACAATATCGACAATTTAATTTTACAAAAAAAAAGAGTCAGAGAAATTGCAATTATTAAACCGGAAAAACAATGGCTATTATATTTAATTATAAAAAAACACTATTATGAAAAACCAACGTACGTTAACATATTTGCGACATTACAAAACCTGAGAACATTTTGCTTAGAACAACAAATTAAAAAATTAGCATTACCTAAAATATGCGCGGGACGAGACGGAAAAGAATGGCCCATTATTTCCAATATGCTGAGGTTCATATTTCAAAATACATGCATAAAAATATCTATTTACGACATAAACAAATCAATATTAAATAATAACGATACTACCAATAAAATGAACAATAATGGAATTGGATTTTTTTTTGCCGACAACATTAACAACACACTGAGGGAAAATATTTTATTAGATGCGTCATTCTTAAAACAAATCGAAGAAGTACCGACTGACGGAGATTGTGGTGCACATGCACTACGTGTTTGCTTGAGAGAAGAAGGGCTAGATGTATCCACTATAGAAATACTAAGGAAAATTAATATACCAAATATAAAATCGGGATATTATATGACAGAGGACGACTTAGCATATTTAGCAGACCAATTTAATAAAAACTTAACTATAATTTCAAAACACAAAAACACAGATAATAACGTATTAAATACCGCTATAATATACTGGAAAAAAAACCGACCGATGATAGGAATAATTCATGAAAATAATCACTGGAACCCAGCATTAATAAATCGAGAGTTAGCACCACTCACTTTACATAATACATGCATGTACACAGTTATACCCGATATAAATACTATTTCAAAACATATAAATCGGTATTTAGACGAATGCCACGATCGATTAAATGTAACTACACATAACAAAAAATACTCATCAGATAAGTGTGACATAAACAATCCCGTAGAAATAAAAAATAATGACGTAAACAAAAAACCGATTATGTGGTACACTCAATTTTGCCAGGATTGTGAACATCTGTCAACATCCGAGTCAGCATTAAAATCTCACGAATATTCGAACCATCCTTACTGGACTGAGGGGGGTGACGTAATGTTTTGCGATGTATGTGGAACCTATATTAGAGAATACCGTAACAGATTAATGAATGAGAGTGAAGAAAAATTACTAGATAGGCATAAAAAAACAAAATTTCATTATATAAATAGTTTGAAAGTAACTAAGCTGAAAAATGATGACACGGATGACGATGATTTAATAACAATTAATTTAAATAAAAAACTAAAATTAAAAACAAATAATGAACAGAATAATGATGCATTAACTAGTATTGCTCGCTTATTTGAAAATACAGTAAACAACAATATGAATGATCCGGTATTAAACAAGCACGATAAAATGGTAAATTTTAACACGTCTTACGTAAATGGTGGTGACTCGTATAGATCAAATAAAGTAATTAATGGACATAATATTTTGCATAATTCACCTGATGTGAAAGAAATTGAGCTGCATTTTGATATAAATAGTGAATTATCCGAAAACCAACAATACCAGTTGAGAAATGTACTAGAAAGCTATAGTGATTGTTTTGCACAAAGTCCTATGGACCTTGGTTCTATAAATATTGGAGATGTTCCGATTCCGACAGTATCAGATGATCCTATTAGCCTACCACCTTATAGGTTATCATTAAGCGAACAAAGGGAACTCCAGAGACAGGTGGATGAGTTATTACAAGCTGGGTTAATCATACCATCTAATTCTTCGTATGCTAGCCCAGCCTTTTTAGTAAATAAAGCCGATGGAACAAAAAGATTGGTCATCGATTATAGGCAGTTAAATAAAATAGTACCCCATCAAAACTTCCCTATTACTCATATGCAAACAATATTCGATTGCTTAGAAGGGGCAAAATTTTTTAATATCATGGATATGCAGCAGGGTTTTTTAAACATTTTATTAGGTGAAACAGACAGACACAAATTAGCATTTATTACACCATGCGGATTGTATGAATGGACACGCTTTCCTTTTGGGTATAAAAATTCGCCACGCCAATTTTCAAAAGCCGTTTCTAGAGCACTTTCAGGACTTCTATATGTAGGTACTATAAATTACGTAGATGACATAATTAATTACGCAACGAATTTTGATGAACTTTTAAGAGTATTAGAAAAATTATTATTAAGAATTAGAGAAACGGGATTCAAATTAAAAGCGTCAAAATGTAAATTTGGTTATTTTGAACTTAAAATATTGGGACAAATAGTTAGCAAAGAAGGTATTAAACCAAATCCATCAGGACTAGATGCAATTAGAAAATTTCCAATACCTAAAACCATAAAACAGGTTAGAAGTTTCCTGGGGTTAAGCAATTTTTTTAGAAAATTTATTCCGCGTTTTGCAGAATTAAGTACGCCATTGACAAACCTGACACGAGGTTCTTATCCAAAAAAAAGTTCACCGGTAAAGTGGTTAGATGAACATCAAAAAGCATTTGAGGAAATAAAAAATAAACTCACTAACCCTCCATTATTAAAACACTTTAATCCTAGTTTAAAAATAGTAATTTGGACTGATGCCAGTAAGATAGGAATTGCCGGGACTCTTTTACAAAAAAGTTCAGATGATGAATATTTACATCCAGTTTCTTACATTTCTCGACGTCTCAACCAGTGCGAGGAAAAATACAGTGCCATAGAGCTTGAGTTACTAGCGATAGTGTTTACGTTAGAAACATTCCGCACGTATATATATGGTGTTGAAATAGAAATTTGGACTGACCACGCCCCACTTAGATACCTAGACAATATTAAAACTCTATCTGTGCGAATCCAACGACTAAAAAGTAAAATTATTGATTTCGACTTTATAATAAAATACCGAAAAGGACTATTAAATCAAGTGTGTGATGCGATGTCCAGGAACCCAGTATTCGATCCACCAACTTATGAGCAAGAATTGCGAGAGGATAGAGACTTAACTATTTGTCAAGTTACCGTTATTAATCTACCAATAGAACAACGTAACGACCCAATACTTAATAAAATAATACAAGCATTAGACAACCCTGATATATCAGACCAGGTATGGATAAGAAAATCGAGAAATTATTTTTTAAATCAAGAAAATGTCCTTATGTACAAACATGTGTCCAAAGGAAACACGTTACATCTAATAGCGTTACCGAACTGCCGTAAAAATGAAATCATGTGTAACTTTCACGATCATCCTTTCGCGGCCCATCTCGGAATAGACAAAACATACAAAAAAATCATAGAACGTTATTTCTGGCCAACCATGTATAAGGATATCCGCACATTTGTGACGTCATGTTTAAGTTGCCAAAAACGAAAGAGTGACAAAACAGCTACATACGGTCACATGTTAACATCACCAAAAATAACAGGAAGACCCTTCGAGAGGTTCACTATAGATTATATAGGGCCAATAAATCCCCCGAGTAATGGCCATTCATACATTTTAGTAGGCACCTGTGCGACTACAAAATATGCCTTAGCAAAGGCATATAAACATGCTAACTCAAAATCAACGGTAGCATTTCTCATAGACGTAATATTACAGTTTGGGGCGATAGGGGAAGTACATTCAGATAGGGGGTTACACTTTACAAATAAATTAGTAAAAGATCTATTAAAAGCATTGAATATACAAAATACTAACTCAATAGCTTACCGCCCCCAGAGTCAAGGACAAACTGAAAAGTTTAATGGTACTTTAATCGATATGATAAGTCATTTTGTACAAGAAAAAAGAAATTGCTGGAATCAATATATAAAATACGTACTTTTCGGATACAATACATCGGTCAATGAAACAACGAATCAGTCTCCATTTTACTTATTACACGGTTATCATCCAAAATCAATTTTTGATTATAATCTCATTAGCACAGACACAGCACCAGAAATTTTAAATGAATTGGAAAAATTAAATAATATAAGAGACGAGTTACCAAAATTACTGGAGGAAAAGTTCCTAAAAAATAAAAAACATTACGACTCACGCAAAAAACAAATCAGATTTGTGGTGGGTGAAAAGGTATTGATAAAAACGGAAAATAAAGGATCGAAATTTGCATATAGATACGAGGGACCATTCAAAATTGTGCGACAAATATCAGAGGTTACATATGTGGTAGAAATAATTAAAATGGACAGTTAAT
>JAHHZJ010010053.1:0-10170 GCA_021437245.1 Aegilops speltoides
TGGAAGGATATAATCTACAATGTTGGACCACAAACACATGCAAAAGCTAGTGAAAGCACAAACAAGGCGGAACCGTCTCTCCTCGGGATATTGTAAACATGTAAATCGTTGTTATTTCTAACTCCCAAGTAAGATATATATCGGAACATATCTACCCTCAAATGGTGGAATATTCAATTTCAGTTTAGGGAGATGGTCATGATCTAATTACTAAGGTGGAGCCCTAACATTGCCATTATTTGCATGGGGCGACTTGGTGGTTGTGGTCTTTGGTGGTTGCCGTGGTTCGATGTTGATCCCTCATCCCGTAATCTCCCATAATCATCCTCCTCGGTACCAAGGCAGGCGATGGCAGGCCAAGCACCAACAGCGGTAAAGCGGCACCGAATTTTGTCCGGCTCAATAGGAACGGGCTTTCGTCCATCTTGATTCGGAAGGCGTGGTTGTTGTCGTTCGGAGAGTCGATAGGTGCACCGGCGGTGGTTGTGGAAAAGCGAGCAATTCATCAAACTTGCTATCAAGCTTTGTTTCAACGTCTTCTCAATGCCATTATCTTCTCCATGGCCTCGTCAAATCTGTTTACACTCTTACTTGTCCAATCATCATTTCTTGAAACTTATCATGTACTTTTGTTGTCGGTTCTCCCAATCAGTTCTCGGCTTGTGATCCTACCATGGTTAGCACAAATAGAAAACACAAAATATGATCCACAAACTACTAAGAAGTGGTGGTGGTGTATCACAAACCCGTTAAGCAAATTCAAATTCTTACCGTTCTTACCCAAGAACGGTGGTGATTAAAACCGTTGTAGTCAAAACTCTCAAAGCTTGGATATAGCGATTACAGGGGAATCAACGCCGGCGTGATGTATGTGGGCTGGAAGGCTTATAATATGGTAGCAAAAAGGTCAATAATCAATTCGGGATGCAAAGTTGAATAAGCGCTCACCAGGGTTTTTGCGGCCTAACCTAACCGGTGGCTGGAAGGGAGCCTTTGAACACTCAAAACCAGGTAATCTAAAAAAGGAACAATCAACCCAATTTTTTGGACTTTTTCCTTTTTTAGGGAAAAATTTTGGCCAAAATGGCCTTGGGGCAGCGGACTTAGTTTTTGGCGGAAAATTTTTGCGGTGGTGGAACCCTCCGGGACTTGGGGTAGGGAGATGAACTTGGAACTTCGGTGGATAATGGTGGGGGTGAAACTTTTGGGGGATTGGCGGGTGAATGGGGAATAAGGTGGGGGCGGTGGAATTCCAGTTGGGTATATGTTGGTGGTTTGGATTGGCAGGCGGCGGGGGCGTTTGGACAACCGGTGAAAGGGGGAACTTTGGAAACTTTAAAGAACTCGCCTAAAGCCCGGACCAACCCTGACACCGGCGATGCAACAAAAATTCAACAGCAAATCTGAGAAAAGATTATGCAAAGGCTCGGATTGGTTGGAGGGATGAACTAACCCTAATTTTTTGGCTTTTCGTGGACTTAGGTATGAAGAACAAACTCGATCTAAACTCTGGCGAAAATCTCCCGGCAACCAAAATCTGATACCCTTGATAGAAGGCAAAGGTGTCCCGTTTTCGATGAGATGGTGGATTTGGCTTTGATGGAAATCGACTTTGGCGATCCATTTCGACGTCGGGGCGTCGCCTTCTTCCTAAACCAACTCCGAGGGTTATTGACCCGCCGAACCGATCAACTTCCGAGAGGTTATTGCGCCTCACTCCGATGTTCTTCAACAACACAGAGAGGTGGATGGCGTCGGTTTACCTCCGTTTGTCGTCCGGTTTGAGGATGGTTCACGGAGGAGAACAAGAAAGCGATTCGAGCTTGGCGCAAAAGAGTTTTCCAAAAGTAACTCAAGAACGGCGTCCCAGTCGGGAGCGTTATTTTTCTCCATGGGGCGCCAAATTCCCTACAAAAATAGATTTGCAATATGTGGCTTTGGTCTACTTTGTTCAAGGAATGAAATGTGCCATTTTGGAAAATCTTCCACAAACAACCTCAGGAGTCCTTTCATTTTGATTCGACAAAACCAATTCAAAGTCCATGCTAATGTCTTAAAGGTTGATAAGGAATACGAAGAGGCTGAAAACCATGAGATTGAGCTTTTGACTTAAACTTTGCGGCATTTGAAACATCCCGGGTGGTTGAAGCGTGGGCGTCTCGAAACATCTTGGGCCAAAAAGTAGTTCTTGGAAGGGTGGCGAAGATCTTTGCGTCCAAAATGTCCCAGTTCCCTCCATGAGCCTCTTGCAAAAGGAAAAACGAAGAAGGCTTGGGTGATGAGGACATCAATACCATTGTTTACACCCATATTTGCGCTATACATCTTTGGACCAATTACTAGGCTCATGCCCAACTAAATTACGGTACTTTGGTTTCTTGGTAATGATTCTAATGTTTGAGAATATGGCTGCCTAAATTGGATACATTTGTTTTCTTACAAAGAAGGCCAACTTGGAGAAGGATGAACATTGGAGCAAGAACAAGCATGGAGATGATGGCATTTAAAGGGGAAAGAATGGAGTTACAAGTGATGATTTGGGACTTTGAAGCCCCAAATGAGTGCATGAACCTTGGAGAAATATACAAGATGCCACTTCATAAATTTCGTCCGAGGCTATTCTAAATCTTTAATCACCTTATTATTAGGCCGGGCCCATGTAATTTCAAAATACATTAGTATAGGCTATTTTTAAGTCCGTATGTGGGGAAACAAGAGATAAGGTTAGTTTGGACCCCTCCACCAAGGGCAAAATTCTCCCCTCTTCCTCCATATATACAGCCCTTAAGGGCACCGTTTAACTTTGGGTTTTGTTTAGATCAAAAGTTCCATAAATTTGCAACCCGCGTGCCGTTTGTGTTCAACGACCGGACAAAAGCGTCCGAAACCCCCCTTGATCAATAAAGCTTTCATCTTATATTCCAAATATCCAGTTGCAATCTCGGTTTCTTGCTTGTTCTTCGTTTGCTCGCGGAAATAGACCCTCGTGGTCGGGTTGATGGAATGCTCGGCGTGGTCAATAACCCTCGGAGTTGGTTTAGCGATTGCTGGGCGGCGTCCTCGCCGCACTTGGTCGGATCGTCAAAAATCGACTTCCACCAAGGAAATCCACCATCTCATCGAAGGCGGGACACCCTCCTCTATCAAGTGGTATCAGTTTCGGGTTTGCTCGGTGAGATTTTGGGTTTTAAATGGTTTAGATCGACTCTTTCTTCATACCTCGATTCCAAAAAAGCCAAAAAAAAAATTGGGTTAGGTCATCATATCCGAACCTCGAGCCTTTATAATCTTTTCGTATTTGCGTTGTTGAATTTGCGGTTGCATTCGGTGTCTAGTTGTTGGTCTTAGAGTCTAGTCTTTTAGAGTTTGAGTTACGGTCATAAGTTGTCACGCGCCCCTTCATCATCCCAACGCCATCTACCACCGCTTATCCCAAAGCAATCCGTATCCATATACCACCACCACCATATACCACCCCGTTGCCTATACCACCACCATATATCCCCACCAATCCGAGTTCTTCGTATTATTTGTTTTGGATCCATCTAATTTCCGATTTGTTTCCTTCTGGTAGGTTTGTTCCCAATCTTTCCGTCGTAGAGGTTGGTTTCAAAAAAAGTCGGAAACCACCCTCGTTTAGGCCCAAAATTTTCCAAAACGGGATAAAATTTTTTACGGCTATCCTATTTTTGGTGTTTCTAAGCGTATTAGCGATGCCCGTTAAGGTTTTTTGACCCGTTTCAGTTTTGGGTCGGGCGTCGAAAAAAAATTTGGTCGAAAAAATTTTCCCATCTGTCGGTTTGACCGGAAGAGTTTTGAGACACTAGCCATTATAGGATTTTGCAAAAAAAAAAAAAAAGCCAAAAAAAAAGCGAAAAAAAAAAAAAAAAAAATTCAGGTCTTTCCTTTGTTTACGTCGGGCCGGTTTTGTTAGTGTTCTGGCTCGCGTCTCTTACGGTCTAGCCTAGGAAACGATCCGTCGTTGGCGTTTATTCAACTTTGCATCTGATTTGATTATTTTGCCCTTTTGCTACCATATTATAAGCCTTTCCACATACACGTTGTCGTTTGATTCTCCCTTCCTATAGCCAAGCTTTGAGAGTTTGCTTGTTTGGATCACCTTTTTGGGTAGGCGGTAAATTTGGATTTGCTTCCGGGATTGTCCACCACCCCAAACCACTTCCTAGTAGGCAGGATCATATTTTGTGTGTTTCTTTTGCTAACCATGGCGGAACAGGCGATGGCGATTGGGAAACGACAAACAAAAACTCAATAAGTTTAGAATGATGATTGGGCGGTGCAAGATGTGGTAAGCAGTTTGGGAGGCCATGGAAAGATAGATGGCATTGAGAAGGCGTTTGAAACAAAGCTTGATAGCAATTTGATGAATTGCTCGCGTTTTTCCAACCACCCGGCTGCCCTATCGCACCTCTGCGCAACCTTCCCCTTTCCGGTCGGTTGGGCCAGGCTCAGCGTGTTCCTATTGAGCCGGGACAAAATTCGGTGCCTTTCTTGCTGTTGGTGCTTCTTTGGCTCCCCTTTCTGTGCCTTTTGCGGTACCGGCGAGGATGATTATGTGGAAGATTACGAGGATGAGGTTGATCAACATCGAAACTACGTGCAACCACCAGCACCATAACCACCGGGTCCACATGCAAATAATGGCAATTTAGGGCTCCCCCCGGTGCAGATCATGACCATCTCCCTAAACTGAAATTGAATATTCCACCATTTGAGGGTAGATATGTTCCGATATATATCTTACTTGGGAGTTAGAAACTGAACAACGATTTACATGTTTACAATATCCGAGGAGGGCGTGTTCCTTGCTGTTTGTGCTTTCACTAGCTTTGCATGTGTTTGGTGGTCGAACATTTAGATTATATCTGTTCCACTACTTGGGCTGCTTTGAAAACTGCTTTATCGTCTTGGGTTCCACCATATTATCAACGTGAATTACTTCAAAAATTAGCGTTTAAGACAAGGAAAAAATTCGTGAAAATATTATCATGAATTACAAATGGCTTGATTAGATGTGGTATTGTTGAGGAGAATGAAGCTATGCTTTCGTTTTCGGTGGATTAAATAGAAGATTAGACCATTCTAGACTATAAGGATTTAATAATATCCTCGTTTATTCCATCTTGCTTGTAAAGCTGAGCGGAAGCGGGATCACGGGCATTGGCCCTTTCTTTTCTGGGGACCTTCATTGGACACCACGTGCATCATCTACTTCCTTGCACCATCACCTCCTTGGGTGCCACCTCCAACCGTGATACAAAAGCGGGCACAACCACCACTATCTGAAACACACCTGCCGGGCCTGCAGGCTCTTCTTCTTCCATGGGCGTCAACAGGGCCACAAGTGATATTATTTGTTAAATGGTTGTAAGGGAAGAGGACATTTTCGAGAAGAATGCAAATCTCAGTGTGATGATTGCTCCGAGGATGGTGGGTATAGTCCGCTAGTGACTATGATGAGGAGACTTTGGCTCTTATTACACATGAGGAACACGGTGGAATGATTCGATCATGAGACACTACATGGCCTGGAAGATTTGGCGGTATGAATGTTTAGTTGCTCAACGTGTTTTGAGTGTCCGGGTTAACAAGTGAGCAAAATCGGAGGCATAATTTGTTCCATACAAAGGGAGTTGTGAAGGCGTTCTATTGCGTCATCATAGATGGAGGGCTGCAACAACTTGGCTAGCATGGAGATGGTGGATCTCTCACCAAACCACATCCACATCCTTACTACATCCAATGGTTCAACAACGGTGACAAGGTTGAAGGTAACACGTCTTTGGTTGTGTGCATTTTAGTATCTCTACATATCTGATTATGTTGATTGTGATGTGGTACCTATGCAAGCATGTTCCTTGTTACTTGGTAGACCATGGCAATTTGATAAATATCTTACACCATGGTAGAAACAATCGGTATACTCTTGTTCATAAGGATAAAAATATTACTTTGCTTCCTATGACTCCAAGTCCATTTGAAAGATGATATTAATAGAGCTAATAAACAAAACAGGAGAAAAATAAAGTGAAAATCAGATTGTGGCAAAAGAATTTGAAGACACATGAAGCCTAATAATAAACCATCTCGATTGCTTAAATTAAATTGAAAAGTGCATGTTTACTTGCCAAATCGATATTGATGAGCTAGATTTTGAAATCTATTTCTATGCTTTTGTGTGCAAAGAGGCATTATTTTCATTCGAGGCGTGCCTTCCTCTTTGCCCTCTTTGTCACTAACATTTTCAGAGATTTGGCGTCTTTCCACAAGGCGTGCCCGGGATACCACCTATTAGGTTGAGCATCAAATTGACTTAATTCCTGGTGCATCATTACAACCGTGCCCATAGTACCAATCCGAGGAAGCGAAGGAGATTATCGTCAAATCAGTGCTCGACAAAGGTTATATCTGAATCCCTTAGTCCTTGTCTGTTCCTATTATTCTAGTGCGAAAAGGATGGTACATCACGTTGTGTGTTGATTGTAGAGCATCAATAATATTACTAGTTATCGTCACCTATTCCTAGGCTAGATGATATGCTTGATGAATTAGGGCTCTACAATATTCTCCAAAGTTGATTTGCGTAGTGGATACCATCAAATTCGTATGAAATTGGGAGATGAATGGAAAACACATTTAAAACTAAGTTTGGATTATATGAGTGGTTAGTCATGCCTTTTGGGTTAACTAATGCACCTAGTACTTTTATGAGATTAATGAGCAAGTTTCGTGCTTTCATTGGACGATTTGTGGTAGTCTATTTTGATGATATCTGATTTATAGCAAATCTTTGGAAGAACATTTGGAACATTCGTCTTGTTTTTAATGCTCGTGATGCCGTTTGTTTGGTAACCTTGGAAGTGCACCTTTTGCACCGAGGTATCTTTCTTGGCTATGTTTTACTCCCAAGGAATGAAGTTGATAAAGCCAAATTGAAGCTATTGAGAGTTGGCCGCAGCCAAGCAGTCACACAAGTGAGGATTTCCTTGTCCTCGCTGGTTTCTATAGGCGTTTGTAGAGATTTCAGCACCATTCTGCACCCTCAATGAGCTTACAAAAGAAGGATGTGCCTTTTGTTTGGGGTATACGGAAGAAGCCTTCACGGTATTGAAGCTAAGTTGACACATGCTCCTTTACTCCAACTTCCATTTTAATAAGACTTTTGAGCTTGAATGTGATGCTAGTGGAATTGGATTAGGAGGTGTGTTATTACAAGATGGCAAACCTGTTGCATACTTTTGAAAAATTAGTGGGCCTAGTCTGAATTACTCTACTTATGATAAAGTTATATTCTTGTTAGGACTTTAGAAACATAACATTATTTATGGCCCAAAGAATTTGTTATACATTCGATCATGAATCTTTGAAACATATTAAAAGTCAAGCTAAACTGAATCGTAGACATGCTAAATGGGTTGAATTCATTGAGACTTTCCCTTTGTCATTAAACACAAGAAGGTAAAAAAATGTTATTCGATGCATTGTCTCCTAACTATACTCTTTCACAACTTGACTTCAAAATATTTGGTTTGGAGACCATCAAAGATCAATATGTGCATGATCTGATTTTAAAGATGTATTGCAGAATTGTAAGAAGGAAGAACATGGAACAAGTTTGTCGTTAATGATGGATTTGTGTTCTGCTAACAAGCTATGCATTCCATTAGCTCCGTTGTCTTTTGTTGTTGCGGGGCGCATGGAGGAGGACTAATGGGACACTTTGGCGTGAAGAAGGCGGAGGACGTCTTGCTACACATTTCTTTTGGCCAAAGATGAGGCAGGATGTTGGCGTTTTATTGCTGCTGCACTACATGTCAAAAACTAGTCTGACTCAATCCTCATGGGTTATATATGCCTTTTCTTACCTGTGTTCCTTGGGAGGATATCTATGGACTTTGTTTTAGGTTTACCTAGAACAAAGAAGGGAGGGATAGCATATTTGTTGTGTGGATAGATTCTCGAAAATGGCACACTTTATACCACATAAAGCGATGATCTTTGTCAATGTTCTGATTTGTTCTTTTGAAATTATTGATTGCATGGTGTGCAAATACTATTGTTTAGATCGGATACTAAATTTCTTAGCCACTTTTGGAGATGTTTATGGGCTAAGTTGGGGACTAACGCTTTTTAGTACTACTTGTCACCCCAAACGATGGACAAACTAAAGTAGTCAATAGAACATTGTCTACTATGCTTAGGGCTGTTCTAAGAAAATAAGAAAATGTGGGAGTGCTTGCCTCATATTGAATTTGCTTATAATCGTTCATTGCATTCTACTACTAAGATGTGCCCTTTGAATTTTGTATGGTTTCCTACCTCGTGCACCTATTGATTTGTTGCCTCTTCCATCTTGGAGAATTAATTTTGATGCTAAAAGCGTGCTGAATTGATTTTAAAAATGCATGAGTTAACTAAGGAAAACATTGGCGTATGAATGCTAAATATAAACTTCTTGGAGATAAGGGTAGAAAACATGTTGTGTTGCACGAGATCTTGTTTGGTTACATTTGTGAGATAGATTTCTGATTTGCAAATCAAAGCTAATGCCACGTCTTGCTGGTCCCTTTAAGGTGTTGGAGAAAGTAAATGATAATGCATATAAACTTGAGCTCTGCAGATTTTGGGGTTAGTCCACTTTTAACATTGCAGATTTGAAGCCATATTTGGGTGAGGAAGATGAACTTCCGTCGAGGCGACTTCATTTCAAGAAGGGGAGGATGATGAGGACATCAATACCATTGTTACACCCACACTCTGCTATACATCTTGGACCAATTACTAGGAGCTCATCCCAACTAAATTACGTACTTTCGTTTCTTGGTAATGATTCTAATGTTCATGAGAATATGATCTGCCTAAATTGGATACATTTGTTTTGCTTACAAATGAAGGGCCTAGCTTGGAGAAGGATGAACATTGGAGCAAGAACAAGCATGGAGATGATGGCATGCGCAAGGGGACAAGAATGGAGTTACAAGTGATGATTTGGGACTTTGAAGCCACCATAATGAGTGCATGAAGCCTTGGATGAAATATACAAGATGCCACTTCATAAATTTCGTCCGGAGGCTATTCTAGGTGCTCGTCACCTTATTATTGGGCCAGGCCATGTAATTTCGAAATACATTAGTATAGGCTATTTTTAGAGTCCGTATGTGTGGGGAAACAAGAGATAGGGTTGTTTGGACCCCTCCACCAAGGGACCAGAAATTCTCCCCTCTTCCTCCATATATCAGCCCTTAGGGCACCGTTTGACTTTGGGTTTTGTTTAGATCAAAGTTCGCCATATGCAACTTACGTCCGTTTGTGTTCCGACCGGACAAAGCGTCCAGAACCCCCTTGATCAATAAAGCTTTCATCTTATATTAGCAATATCCAGTTGCAATCTGGTTTCTTGCTTGTTCTTCGTTTGTCCTGAAATAGACCCTCGTGGTCAGGTTGATGATGCTCCGGCGTGGTCAATAACCTCTCGGAGTTGGTTTAGCGATTGCTAAAGCGCGGCGTCCTCACCTCGTGTCGGATCGTCAAAGTCGACTTCCACCAGGAAATCCACCATCTCATCGAAAAGGCGGGACACCTCTGCCTCTATCATGGGTATGCATAGTTTGTTAGCTCTCATAAATAACCATCCTTGAGGTATCTTTCCCCAAGATGTTCGTCAAACATTAGCATAATGAGGTGCAAGCGATGGATCACTAGCATACAAATCTTTGATGTGCTCAAAAATAACATTCAACTCAAGTTGGGTGACAAGCATGCATATCGTGAAAGTGCATCGGCAACTTCATTTTCCTTGCCCCAAATGTCTTGATCCATATGGAAAAGATTCAATAAATTCACTCCATTTGGCATATAACATTCAATTTAGTTTGACCTTTTAAGTATTAGCGTTTCATGATCGGTATGGATGACAAACTCATGAGGTCTAAGATAATGTTCCCAAACATGTAGTACCACTAAAGCATAAAATTCTTTGTCATACCTGGATAGTTAAGTTGAGCACGGAGTTTTCACTAAAATAAGCAATGACTCGTTTTTCTTGCATTAAAACTCCGCCAATTCATTCCACTTGCATCACAATGGACCTCAAAGTTTTGTCAAAATTGGGAAAGCAAAATTGGAGCATGGTAACAAGACTTGAGCTCA
>JAHHZJ010010055.1:0-14504 GCA_021437245.1 Aegilops speltoides
AACGTCATCCATCTAAACAAAGGTATCAAGAAGTGCTATCACTATGAGTGAGGCGGAACCATCTGATACATGAGGTGGCGATTCTGAGTCCTCTCTCGCTAAGCGTGAACCTCAAGTAACTAGATTCTCCTTCTTATGCCTTTTGAAGCCTTTATGGCTGGCGCCGTGAACACATTCACTTGCGCGACACTCATGCCACTCGTTGTACACCCTCGGAACCTTCCCTTTGTACCGACATAGCATTTCCATCTACGCCATCAAGAAACTAGGTACATTAGAGATGCATGTTCATGAAGAGGATGTACAATCATATATATACAACAAAATATACTAGAGCAACACCAAAAAAGAAAGGTTAGTGTCGTGTGTACTAAAGTAGGTACCTTAGTACCCGAACTTGTCTGCAATGATTCTGCAACACCCACGCAAGGCTCTGAGCGTCCATAGACCCTCCGTCATTTCACTTCTGCCATTCAAGAACAAAGTGTCAACCAGGTAGACAAAGCCCAGCAAGAGGAGCTTGCGGGAAGAACAACGCCCGACAGAGGGCTTGAGGAAACCAACCAAGGCACTTCGGAAGACTTGCCCTGGCGCCCAGCGTCCGGCAAAGGCCGGCGGCCGACAAGCTTGCGGTAGCGACAAGAAGAAGTCGCTGACAAAGGCGCTTGCGACAAAGGCTACCACCCTAAGCTCCGGTAGCATCAACGGCGTGTCGCGGGCTATCCGAGGAGCGCGTGGCGGTATTTGTCAGCCATCGCGGTGCGAGTGTAGCCGGCTGACAAGGAGGCCATCGTGGCGATCGATGCGCGCCCTATGATCGTTCCTTGCCTTTGTTGGGGTGACGGACGGGCATTAAATGCCCTTGTCCCCTACCGTCGAGTTAGGTAGGGACCATTGAATCCTATTGTACCAACCCGTTTTACCTTTCTACCCTCTTTCTACACTACCACTGTTGGTGACCCCTTAGACTATAAAGGAGGCCCATGCATGCGTAGAAGAGGTTCATGATTCGGTCCATTGACACATCCAACACCACTATCGCTCGCGCTCTCGAGCAGAACAAATACAAACACAAAGCGGATGAGGGTTTTATCTCTCCGAGCTCTGAAGCTAGGTAAAATCGCCGTGTTCCCCGCGTGTGTGATCTCGATCTGCTCTTCGTCGCCCCCCCCGGACGAAAAGGGCTCCCTGCCCCATAGGTGCTCGTCCCGCGACATCATTGGCGCGCCCGGTAAAGGCGTCGGTCGTCTGAACCTGATCCGGTCTCCGGCGCTCGTCGACATCTTCATCAACATGCCACGAAGAAGAAGAGCGGAGGTGGCGCTCCGTCGTCGATTCTACCACCGCGGAACAAGCGGGCGGTGGAGAGGCGGCGGCGGAGGCGAACGCCGACGGTGGGACTTCGCGTCGTCACTAGATCCAGGACAAAGGCCCATAGCGTCGGCAACCGTGCTTACGCCACGCCCTTCCCGGGAGGTGCAAAGGTCGACAACGGCGGTGCTCTAACATCGTGCTTTCAGCGTTGAGCAAAACCAACTGGTGGGTCAGCGGGCGTTCAAGACCAGCATGCCGCCCGACATCTTTGGCGCAGTGATCGATGCGCCGGGCGAGGTGTTGCTCCTCCCAACCCGATTGAGGTCGAACACATCCGTTCCTCGCGCCGCTATCGCCACCGCCACTCAAGAGCTGACGGAAGCGCTGGCGAGCCCGGCTGCTCCTGAACTACCGCCGGCGCCACACAAGATTGGCGCGGAGGATGACCATTTATAGCCTCATCGGCTTTGCCAGCGGCGACAAGCCCAGCGACGGCGCATGAAGCCCGGCGAGTGCCCGGCGCAAGCAGCGCCGACGAAGACCGGCTGGGGTGCCACTACCATGCACTCCCGCCCGAAGGCCTAGATCGCCCACTTGCAGACCAACCCGCGCCGACTCCGCTGCGTCGTCGGACCCTTGAACTTCGCCGCGACCAGCGCCAAGTTATCCAAGGCGACAACGAAGATGCTGCCTTTCGTGTCGAGCATCGGAGAAAGCGGCGTCGATCCGGCCGGCAGCTGGGCCTTGTCGATATCGCGCGCCAGGAACGAGGCGACTTGCGTCTGGCGGTGGGTTGTCCTGCGTTCACTCGTGAAGCTGCGGCAAGTCGATGTGGCCCGGCAGAACTTCAAGCGAGGCGTGCGAAATGCGATGGCGAGGATACATCGTCGGAGTTCCTCGGCGTCTACACCATCGCGGTGCAGGCTGCGGCGCGGCGAAGATCTCGCCAACTACTTCCCGTTGGTACTCAAGCCGTCGGATCTTGGCTCATGCACTTGCCCGGCGCTCCATCTCTTCGTGGCGAACATGTGCCATCGGTTTATCGGCGCCTTCACGAGCCGCCACAAACCCCATGGCGAAGCGATCTTCATTGCTGCGCCCGGAAGGAAGGAGAACCCTGCGCAAGTACATCTGAGATTCGGCCAGTGCGGCGTAACATCCTGACGTCCACCTGCGCGGTTATCGGTAGCGTTCCATCGAAACGTCGCGTACGCGAGATGAGGAGGAGATGGCGATGTGCAAGATCCGAGATGTCGGCGAGCTCTATGCTTTGGCCGACAAGTGTGCCCGTCTTTGAAGAGGAGAAACTCCGGAGAGAATGTAGGGAAGCGAGAGGATCGGCGGTGAGGACACCGCCCGGCAGAAGAACGAGGCGGAATAACGAAGAAAGGCTAAGGATGTGCTGGTTGTCCGAGCAGTCCGCGCGAGGCCGGTTCCGAGCAAGGCCAAACCGGCGACTCGGCGGAGCTGTGGTGGCCGCCGACAAGCGGGGCGGCTCCGGCAGCGATCTTGCAAGATCCATCGCACCAAGGGCCATGATCTCCAAGCATGCAAGAAAGTCGAGCAGGATGGCGAACTCTGAAGCTGAATATGGCGCGCGACAAGGACAAGGCCGAAGGTGGCGGAGGATCAGGCAGAAGCTTCTGCCAAGGGAGGCGCGCGAGCAAGCCAGCGATGGCAGGTGCAGACCTCCCGGGGCCCACGACAGGGCGAAGAATAAGATGAGGATGATGAGATGGATGAGGATGAGACCAGCGACCAAGAGTTTGAGAAGCAGCGGAGGTTTTGTGCATGTGGCGGTGCTTCTTTGCACACCTCGTGCGTCGACTCAAGCGATGGAGTGCGGGAGGTGAATGCGCCAGCCATCGGTTGAATCGCGCAAGCCCCTGAAGTGGTCCGCCGCCCATCGTCTTTGGCGTTGAGGATCACTGACCGCATCACTGCGGTCGGGTTCTTACCGATGTTGGTCTCGCCAACCATCCATAACCTCAAGGTCACAAAGATGTTGGTTGGACGTGGGGCGGCCTGAATCTCATCTCCTCCGGTGCTCAAGCTCCGGATCCTCGGCGAGCTCAAGAAAGCTGGTACCTTTCATGGAATCAATGGGAAGGAGCAAGCCCAAGGGAAGATCACTGCGCAAGTAACTTTTGGCGCGAGCTGGATTCGGAGACGAAGAGTCACATTAGGCGTTGCTGATTTCCCATTGCCCTACAATGGGATACTCGGCCGTCGCGCTTACTCAAGTTCATGGCAGCCTCTCACTATGCCTACAATGTGCTCAAGATGCCGGTCCAATAAGTGTCATTTCTGTCCAAGGCGACAAGAAGGATGCACTTATTTGTACCGACCAGATCTCCGGAGGGCAGCGCGGCGGAGCGCAACCGCTGCGCTGAAGCTCCGGGGAAGAAGAAGAAGACCAAGTCCGGCAAGTAGCTCGATGCCTACTCGGCAAGCGCACCTCTCCGGAATGCTGTCTGTGCCGTCGAGGGCGCGTCGTCGAGCTCCACCGGCAAGGCAAGAAGGCAAAGATAAGCTTCACGAAAACCAAGAAAGTGGCGCCAAGGAGGGCGGCACTAGTGGTACCTTCACCATCGATTGCCCGCTTGACCCTAAATAGTTAAGCGGCGTCGTCGCTTTCGTGGGTGAATGTCGATGTGTTTGCGTGCCAACCATCGACATCGGTGTTCCCGGAAAGTGATTGAGCACCACCTGCCGTCTGTCCTCCGCGGCCCGTCAAGCGGTCGAAACAAGCAATGGGCGTCAAGAGTTCATTGCGGAGGAGATCGAAAGTTGGAAGCAGCGAGGCTTGGTCAGAGTACTCCACCCGGCGTGGTTAGCCAATCCGTGAGTCGTGCGCCAAAGGCAAAGCGGGAAGTGGAGGCTTTGTATTGACTTCAGCGCGTCGACAAAGCATCCCAAAGATCCATTTCCTTGCGGCGCATTGATCGATTAGCCGACTCCGGTGGATGTGATCTGCTTTCATTCCTTGATGCGTGCTCAGGATATCATTAGATCTTCATGGCGAGAAGAGGATGAAGAAAACGCGTTCATTACTCCATGTAGCGCGTCTTTGCTTTATACGGATGCCTTCGGACTAAAGAATGCTGGTTCAACATTTGCAAGACTTGTCGATCATGCTTTTGAGCCCTGTACGAAATGTAAAGCTTACATGGATGACATAGTGGTCAAGAGCAAGGACAAAGACTCTGATCCGAGATTTGGGCGAGACCTTTGCAAATCTGCGCAAAGATCAATCTCAAGCTGAATCCGAGAATGTGTGTTTGGAGTCCCTTCGCAAGCTTCTTGGATTCTTTGTATCTCGGAGAGGATTGAAGCCAATCCGACAAGATCGAAAACCATCGAGCAGATTGAAGCCCCAAAGCGCGTCAAGGATGTCTGAAACTTGCTTGGCTGCGTTCTTTGCTCTCGATGAGTTCATCTCTAAGTCTGCTGGCGCACCGCCATTTTCAAAATCTTGAAAAAAGGCGGTCCGATGAAAATGGACTCGAAGCGGAGGCTGCTTGCCGAGACTTGAAGAGATACCTATCCTCCACTCCAACACTTATAGCACCTAAACCACAAGAAGTTGCTTTGCTATATCTGGCGGCAACCAATCAAAGTGGTTAGTGCTGCGTTAATGCGGAGAGGAGGCGAGATGATGAGCCGGCGAGCGGCAAGCAAATCCAGCGACAAGCGAGGACTTCCCGACAAACTCCAGCTCCGGCAAGGATGCGTGCATGCGATTGCGGAAGAAGCGGAAGAAGATGGTGCGGCGCCGGTTTATTTTGTCGGCTCCCTCTGCGAGGGGCTAGATCAAGATACTACGGTGTCGAGAAGCTGCTTCGGCCTTCTCATGGCCTCGAGGAAGCTGCGCCATTATTTTCAAGCACATGAGATCCTGATCGTCACTTTCGCTTCCCATTGAAGAGGACATTGCGAGAATCCGAACAGCAGGGCGGGATCGTTGAGTGGGCACTAAATTGTCAAGCTTTGGCCTCAAGTTTGAAAGCACTTCAACCATTGAGCCAAGCATTGGCGGAGTTCATAGCAGAGTGGGCGCCAACACCCGATGAAGAAACTCGGAGAAGAAGCATCCCGTCAGGAAGCAAACAAAAGTGGATCATGTACTTTGATGGTGCCTTCTCCTTTGCAAGGCACCGGTCGCGGATGTGTTGCTTATCGCCCAGGAGGAAGCACCTCAAGTCGTAGTCCGGATGCACTTTCCCAAGTAGCAAGCAACAAACAATCTGCAGTATGAAGGCTTGCTTGCGGACTCGAGATCGTGGTGAGCTTGGGATCGGGAAGCTCATTGTCGGGGGTGACTCACAGCTTATCGTCCACCAAGTAAACAAAAGATTATCGAGCCCATTGATGGAAGCCTACATTGATGAAGTAGAAAGCTAGAAGAGCATTTTGGCTGACTGCGAGATGGAACATGTTCAAGAGCTCGAGAATGACATTGCGGATGGCTGTCAAAATCGCCGCCTCAAGTTACACAGTGGAACTAGGGATCTTTGTGCTCGGTGACTCAACCATCGTAGCACCATCAAGCTGGACAAAACAAAAAAGAAAGTTGGTCCTGGCGACTACTTTAGGCGAGAGCTTCAAGCGCGCCGAAGAAAGTCCCGGGATCAACGACGAAAGTCTTGAGGCGGTCAGCTCCGACAAGCCCTAGGGCTTATTCCGTTGAAGCCGGGCGCTCCCGGACAAGCCGTGTCGACACGCTTGCAGAGAACATCACTTCCGGCGGGATCGAGATCCTTGCCGTAAAGTGGATATTCCCGGTAGCATTACGTGCCTTTAGCCCTTGCCGTCGAGCCACAAGCTCCGGCATGGGCCTGTGAGATCGTCCATTTCACTGCAACGGGAGAACTTCAGGAACAAGAAGCGGCGGAGAGAATAGCCCGGCAATCAAGTATGTACCGGTTTGTCGATGACATCTTTGTCAGAAGAATTCAGCGAATTGAAATTGAAGTGCATTTCCGGGAAGAAGGGCAAGAGCTGTTGGCGGAGATACATGGAGGCATATGTGGCCACCACATTGGCGCCAAAGCACTTCGCCGCAAGGCTTTCGGCAAGGTTTCTTCGGCGACAGCCCTCCGGATCTGTGCACAAGTAACCAAGTGTGAAGCATGCAGTTCCATTCAAGCAGATTCATCAACCAGCTCAAGCTCTCCAAACAATCCCTTTGTCCTGGCCATTTTAGATTACGGGGGCTCGATATCCTCATTTGTCGGGGCTTTGAGTACTTATGCGTTGCAATCAGCGGGTTCACAAAAGTGGCACGAAGTGGAACCGGTGAGGAAGGTGCGAGCCGGTCGTGATCAAGTTCTTGGTCAATTGTTTGCCGTTTGAGTCCCTAACAGGATCATCACCGACAACGGCACACAATTCCGAGCCACACCTTCATCGGTATGTCCAAGATCTTGGCGCCAAGATCGCCTTAACTGTTGCTCACCGAGAAGCAATGGTCAGCGGAGAGGGCAACGCTGAAGTGCTTCTAGCGAGCTCAAGACGAGAACTTTCGATAGGCTGCACAAGTCTTGAAGAAATTGGATCGGCGACTACGGTGGTTCTTTGGTCATCGAGCGACACCAAATCGAGCCTGGCGGACACCCTTTGCTCTTGTTTACGGGCGAGGCGAGTTCTCCCCACGGAACTTCGTATCTGGATCGCCTCGAGTGCTCGCTTATGATGAGCTTGAGCAAGAGCAGCTGCGGCAAGATAAGCGTTGCTCCTCAAGGAGGATTGTCTTGATGTCTTTGCGAGCTGCTCGCTACCGACAAGCTTTTCGCCGCTACCATAACCGCAAAGTTAATGCGGAAAGCTTGAGGAAGCGACCTTGTTCTTGGCGTGTTCAATCCGCCAAGAATTCCAACAAGTTGGCGCCAAAGTGGGAAGGCCCTTATCGGGTAAAAGCGAGTCACTAGGCGGCGTTGTCGCCTTGAGACCGAAGATGGCATTCGGTGAGCAACTCTGGAACATAGAGCATCTTCGCCAAGTTTTACCCATAAAGGCGCGGTTGTCGGGCCCCATTCCAGCAACCACTTTTATACAAACCTTGCGGCTGTTGCATGTAACCCTTTGTGCAAAGCAGGCAGCTCGTGCGTAAATAAAGTTTATGTGCCTCGCACACCTTGTCAAATTGATGCCTCTTTCTTTTTTGCATATATATCGACAATTTGTGCATCACTCACCCGTAAGCAATAGCGAACCTTAGGTTCCATACCATTATTTTCTCTTCTTTCTTCTCAAAAAAGAGATTCATCCGCCACAAGTTCCCCGAGGGAGGAAGATAAAGGTGTGGACGAGGCGTCGTTCAAAGGAATCTAGCCTTGCCGGGACAGCAACTGACGAAAAAGCTAAGTTGCCAAAGTTTGAGCATAGTTAGTTTTAATTTTTAAGTTTCATTCCTCGAGCGATCGTATCTTGTATGGAAAACACGTGCGCGGAGGAACCAACTCGTGGCTAAGTTGCGCCCTTGCTTTGTTTGAGTCTGCTCAACAATGAAAGGCGACAGCTGACCCGACAAGGTTTCTTGCGGAAGCAACATCCGACCTTGAAGCTGCGATGTTCCGCACTTCGAACAAGCGTGTTAGCACCAGCAAGTTTCCTAAAAGCGTGAGGGTAAAAACATACAAGAGATGGAATCAAGTAAAGGAAGTAACATAGCGAGCGATACCAGAATAAAGTTATATTACAATAAATAACTTGCGTGCGTTGATGAGTTATTCTTATGACATATCTAGCGACAAGGAAAGGGAGAAGAAGGCGGCCTAATCCACGCTCGCCGTCGACCCTCTAACGTCGTTGATCTTGTCCACAATGGAGTGCGGCGATGGCTTTGAGCTCTTCAAGATCGGAACCCACCGCAGCTTCTTGGTGGCGGGTGAGGTCGGCCTTCGGGTTGCGAAAGATATCTTCACCAACACCTTCTCCGGGACCTTGAGTGCGGTATCGCGCGACTTCGTTAGCCGCAACGGGATCCTTTCCGGAGCTGCTTGGGACCGTCACCATCCTTGAAGAAAAGCGTGAGCTTGGCGCTGGTGGAGATTTTCCTCGTAGAAATGCGAAGCCCGCCAAGTCCAGCTCCGCTAGCTCCTCGTCGATGGACGCGGCGATGTTGACGAGGCCCTCCGTCCAGAGCTCCACCGTGGTCTTGAAGGTGTTCTAGGTCTCGGCGGCCCTCGTCACCAGCTCCTCGTTGCCCTTAAGCTCCTCCCTCAAGTCATCCTCTTGCTTCTTGGCGGCATCTAGTGTCCCCAAAGGTGGCCAGCAAATCTCCAGATCAGCGCTTGAGTCCTTGGCGGCATTCAGTTCCTTGGCCTTCTCGGCGAGTTGAGCTTGCAGATCGCCATGGGCAAGTGCGTCCTTCTCGCGCTCACGCTGGAGTGCGGCGAGCTCTTCGTTCTTCTTTCCCATACCTGCCTCCAGCTGCGCCACTTTCTCCTCCAACTCCTTGGCGTCCTCGGCAGTCGCAGCGGCATCCTTCGCCTCCTTGAGTGCCCCGCCAAGTGATTGCTCCCGGACGGCGAGCTCCTCTTCGTGGCTGTCGGTTCACCTTCTTACATGTCAGTTCACAAGTCCGCCTAGACAGCTCCTCGGCGGCGAGCCTGCTGCTGCTCTTCGGCTTCAGCCTTCTCCAGGATGACGCCTTCTTCGCCTCGTTGAGCTCGCGCCTCTCCTCGGCAATAGACTAGAGGCCTCCTGGTTGCAGCTCTTGAGCTCCTCCGCGTGTTTCTCTATGTCACTCCGCCTGCTCGACAAAGCGCTTCCGGGACTCGAGCTTCAGCTTGCCGAGCGGTAGAGTGACACCAGCTTTGACATGCTCTCCTCCTCGGACTTCGCCGCTCTTGCAGCCGCCGACCACCGCCAGCCAGGAGGCAAGTACCTCCCATCAAACTCCTCTCCTTCGAGCGCTACAGGCTCGACACCGGGAAGCTTGATGTACCGCCCTCACCGGCTTTCAAGTAAGCGCCTGGCTGGGGCTCCTCGGAGCCCGGCGCTGCGTCGGCAGCGGAGGGTCGGCGATCAGTGTAGCGCCTCGCTCCTCGATCCTCCGGGTCGTCGATCTGATCGCGGACCCTCGCCGCCCTGCGCCGGCAACTTGGTAACCTCTTCGCCGGGTTCCTCCGCCTGGCCTCTTCCTCATCGGCGCGACATCCCGATTGTGGCCGCGCTCCTCCGCCGGTGGCCTCGGTTTCCATCGGGTCCCCAAGAGGAGGATCTGAAGGCGGAAGAGGAAGGAAAAGTCAGCAGAGATATCAAAAAGGAAGAGAAAGAAGATCAGCAGAACCCAAGGAAAGTTTCCGACAAGGAGGGTCACATCTTTGGGCTCTGTGATCATGGGCTCCCCTGAGGGCTCCTTGGTTCCGCCCTTGCGGAGATCCCTTCCTTGCCGGGAGTGCTCCCATATCGAGGAATCGGCCCTTGGTGGCGTGAAGCCGGCGACACCTCCGGGTCGACCTCCGGTGCTCTGGTGGGCTTGTTACGCTCCTATACAAATGAGTCAACAATCAAGATGTCGACAAAGAAGAAGCACCCGTCTTGGCGCCACAACAGGAAGTGAACCAAAACACTTACTTTGGGGGCTGTCTTTGAGGAAGCTCGCCTGAGGAAGAAGGATCGGGTCCGTCAAGGTGGTCTCGAGCGTATCTTCCGTCGTCCGGCGAGATCGTCCCGATGTCGACCACGGGATCTTGGCCCTTTCGCGCCCTCTCGGCCAAAGTCCCGAAAGGAACATGAGTTGAGGGAGAAGCAAATTAGATACAAGACAAACAACAACAAAGAAAGACAAGTGCAGATAAGAGAAAGCCTTACTCCTCCTCATCCTCCTCCTCCTCCTCCTCTTCATTGTCGCCGAGCTCAGCGGAGAGGTCGAACTCAGTACCCTCTCGGCGTGGCGGAGAGTAGGCTCCCTCGGCGCTTGCGAGGCTGCAGCGAGATCGGCGTGGCGGCAGGAAGACCCGCCTCGATTGCTTGGCACAACCTGAGGACCCTCCAGCCCAGCGTTATTTGCAGCGGTGGGCGTGTCCCACGGCCCGCTGCTTGGACGGCTGCTCCTCTGCCAGCTCTCAACTCGCGAGCGCCTTCTCGGTCGGGTGGGGCTGCGCTGAGGCTCCGCTGCGGCAAGTTGCTCGAAGCGGCTGGCGCTCGCGCCCTCGAGCCGGGCTTCGCTCGCCGACCTCGGCCTCCGCCTGCCGCCATCGACTTCTCGGCAAAGATCTTCGGCGGCAAGGCTTCGCCTCTACATCCGCCTCGCAGCATGAAGCCAAGCTTCGCCAGCAGGCAGCCGCCTCTTGACTTAGCGATGTCGCCCTGTTCGTTGGCGATTGTGGGCGGTGAGGCTTCTACTCGTCGGAGTGGACTGCCACCTCCGCCAAGTGATCGAAGAATTGCTGCACGACCTCGTGGCGGGCTCTATCAATTTGCACTTATCCCGTGTGAGTCGCACTCTGGCATCATTCTGCGAATCGTCGCGCTGGAGATTGTTGCACTGAAGGGCGATGCCCTCGCAACTGGAACCATTCTGGATGGTTGGGGTCATGTGAACATCTCCTCAGCATCCGTCAAGCTCGAGCGGTGAAGTTGAAGTTGAGCCTGGGCGCAGCCTCATGATATCCGCCGGCGCCAAGCAATAGCGGGCCTCCCCTCTCTGGAGAGAGGCGTCTGACAGCGAAGAAATCGCGCCAACCGCCCTGTTGTGAGTCCGCATGACTGGCCGGAGAATCGGGTGGTGGCGATCGTCGGCTTAGCGTCATCTGGTGACGAGGGCTCCGATCGCTGCCACGCACCACCGGGGCGGCGCAGCTTGGTGAATGCGGCGGATTGGCGTCACAGATCCATCACCACTCTGCCTCCACTCGTCCCACTTGCTGCGAGCTCGCCGTAAAAGTACACCTCCTTCATGCCCATTCGGGAGGTCCAGGCGATTCCGCCAGCCGGTGGCTCCCCTTTCTCGGCCGAGGGAGAAATAATGCGAAAAAGAGCAACATTGGGGAGGATGCCAACAAAGTTCTCGTGGAGGTGTCGAAAACCGCCATTGTTAGAAGCGGCGTTGGGGGTGAAATCAAGAAGATGAAACCTGTAGGTGTTCATGATGTCGCAAAGAAAATCGAGAAAAAGGTGGGCAAAGCCCGCAATAGAAAAACGAGGGAAGAAGTAGTACCCTCACGGGGCACTTTTTCGATTTGGAAACCTCGTGGAAAGCAGCGTCTTGGCGGATCGTCCGCGTCTCCGTCGACGGAAGAGGTAGAACTCCGCCGCAGGCGCCTCGGGGTGAGCTCGGGAGAAAAGCACTCGCTTACGGCGCGGCGCCTCGAGCTCAGCGCCTCTGCCGACCGCGCCTTTGCAGCCTTCACGATCTTCGCAGCCTTTCCGGTCTTGAGCCATGGCGGAAGCGATGGGGAAAGCGGCGACAGCGGCGGCAGCGACAATAGGTGGCGCTGCTCTCTTCGACTTCGAAGCGGAGGAGCGGCGGAGCTTTCGAAGGAAAAGCGCAAGTGGCGGAAGTGGGGAAACGGCCTGTTCCTCTGCTTATAAACAGGGGATCCGAGCGATTCACGCATTTCCGGGATTAAGTGCTGACACGTTCCCTCCACGCGCCGCAATCGGCGCGTGCCGTTGCGGAGAGCGCGGTGGATACTGAGTGGATTCAGTTAGACCGGACCAGCGTGCCGTGCCTTTATTTTGGGCTGGCCCACACGCTCGGCACGTGTATGGCCGAGCCGGGCTCTGTCGAGTTACTAAAGTAGAGTACCTTAGTACCCGAACTTGTCTTGCAGCGGTTATAACACCAGCGGCAAGAAGCTCGCCGAGCGTCGCCAAGACCCTCCGTCATTTCACTTACGCCATTCAAGAACAAAGTGTCAACCCGGTAGACAAAAGCCCCAGCAAGAGGGCTTGTCGGGAAGAACAAAGGCCCGGCAAGAGAGGAGCTTGCGAGAAGGCTAACCAAGGCACTTCGGAGACTTGCGCGGCGCCCGGCGTCCGGCAGGGACCGGCGACACGCAAGCTTGCGGTAGCGACAAGAGAAGGTCGCGGCAAAGGCGCTTGCCGCGCAAAGGCTACCACCGCCCCAAGCTCAGCGCATCCAGCGACGTGTCACCAGGGCTGTCGAGGACGCGTGGCGGTCATTTGTGCAGCCATCGCGGTCGCGGTGTAGCGAAGTCGACAAGGAAGGCCATCGTGGCGATCGATGGCGCCCTAACGTCGTTCCTTGCCTTGTTGGGCGGCCGGACGGCATTAAATGCCCTTGTCCCGCCGTCGAGTTAGGTAGGGGACACTTTGGTATCCTTTGTACCAACCACGTTTTACCTTTCTACCCATCTTTCTACACTACCACGTTGGTGACCCCTTAGACTATAAAAGGAGGCCATGACGCGTAGAAAGAGGTTCGCGGTTCGGTCCATTAGAACACATCCAACCACTATCCTTCGCGCTCTCGAGCAAGAACAAATACAAACACAAAGCAGCGTAGGAGTTTTATCTCTCCGGAGAGCTCGAAGCTGGGTAAAATCACCGTGTTCCCCAGGTGTGTGACCTCGATCTGCTCTTAAATCGCCCTTGCCCCCCGGGACGAAAAGGGCTCCCTGCCCTATAGGTGCTCGTCCCCCATGACGATTAGCAACTAGATGCAACATATCGATCGCAAATTAATTAACTAGAGATCGCAGGTCATCGTCAGCAAACTAACAAAGTAGCGTTCTCAAGTTCGGCAGGACCGTGGACATCACAAAGTTTCATCGCTACAAAAGTATACAAGTTCAACCGACACATATCATCATCATCGGCATCATAAATCACTAGAAGTTCCATCCTTCCATATCATCGAGGATGAACCCTAGCTGCTTGAGCGCGTGAGGTCTAGGCGTTGCATGCCTATCGCGAGTTGGACGTCGACTCGCGATATAGGGCCATGGTGGAACATCCCTTCTCATCGAAGACTTCTTTCATGATGATCGTCACAATGTCGCTTTGGATGCGAAAGAAGTCATCTCTAAGTTTATAATTACTTCTCCATGAGATTCTAGCCACTTGTGGATATGATCATCATTTCTGCTGTATCTGAAGCTTTGGTGATCCGTGTTGAACTGAATCATGAGATGGACGATGTAGAATCCATCCTTCTTGCTTGGTTTTGGGACATGGATGCGAGAAGTTAGTTTTATCTGAAACCCATCTTCTTGTTCCTTTGTTTCTTGATATGCCGTGGCCACCTCTAAAGTGAAGCCTTGGAGAGCATCATCTAGAATATTCATTATGTGGGTGTAGTCCTTTTTCTCGTAGTCTCTGGAAGGGTCAAAATACGCGCGTGGGAGACTTGCGGGTAAAAACGATAAGGATGGAGCGCCCATTGCTCTGAGGAAAAAGACACCTCAAATTATTCCCCATATGAGAGAGAAGGAATGATTGAAATGTCTGAAAGGGTTGTCGAACTGACTTACTTTGGATGATAAGGCACGAGGACAATTTCTGGTCCTTATTACGTACCATGAAGTTTTGGAGGTACTCCCTAGCAGTTTCACGCTCAAAAGTCGCCAAGACTCAAGAAAGACTTCGTGCATGTAATGCGGATCCGCCACAGATTTGCAGACTTCTTCACTCTTCATGGCCAGACTCATATGTAGCGCAAAAAGAGGACGATAGTAAAATCAAGTCACCTTGTTAGAAACATCTCAAAGATATGGTCAAACGCGGGAAGAACACCTCCCGGGCCGTGTGTCGACGTAGCACTTCCCCTCGAGCACACGAGCGCGTATATCGGATATCCGGATCCTTTGAGGCTAGTAGGCTTTTCTCGGTCGGCGGCACATGGTCGTGCGTCTCCGAGATCCCCGATAGTGCCTCCGGCGGTTTTGATAGCATCAGCTCGCCCGTGAGATGGAACATGACCGCACCTTTCACGGGTACCGCTCTTGAGAATGCATTGTCGCTCTTTGTGTGCTCGGCTTGTTTGGAAGCGATTACCTTCCCGATCTCTTCCTCTCCTTTTCTTGGGCACACCTTCCAGACCCTTCCTTAACCCCTGCCCAAGTGTTCCGGGCTAAGTACTTCGACCCTCGCCCGGCTAGTTGAGCTCTTGTGTTGGCGGCATCTTGAGCATGTCTGTGAGGATTTCATGAAGAGAGTTTTGCAATCCATGAGTACGGCCTGCCTATATCATCCATATCCTCATTAGCAAGTGATAG
>JAHHZJ010010058.1:0-25487 GCA_021437245.1 Aegilops speltoides
GAAAAAGGTTTTGACAAAGTTCAAGGTGTTGACTACAATGAGATTTTCTCAACGTGCGATGCTTAATCTGTCCAAATCATGTTAGCAACCACAATTTTGAAATTTGGCAAATGGATGTAAAACTGCATTCTGAATGGGTTTGGAGAAGAGTTGTATGTGATGCAACGGAAGGTTTTATCGATCCAAAGGAGCTAACAAAGTGTGCAAGCTCAGCGATCCATCTAATTTGGTGCAAGCATCTCGGAGTTGGAATATCGCTTTGATAAGTTGATCAAAGCATATAGTTTATCTGAACTTGCGGTGAGGCTGTATTTACAAAAGTGAGTGGGAGCACTCTGCATTTACGATAAGTTTATGTGAATGACATATTGTTGATGGAAATAATGTAGAATTATTACGCAAAGCATAAAGGGTGTTTTAAAGGAGTTTTTCAAAGAAAGACCTCGGTGAAGCTGCTTGCATATTGAGCATTAAGATCTATAGAGATAGATCAAGGCGGCTTGATAAGTTTTTCAATGAGTACATACCTTGACAAGATTTTGAAGTAGTTCAAAATGGAGCGATCAAAGAGTTCTTGCGTTTACAGGTGTGAAATTGAGTAAGACTCAAAACCCGACCACGGAAGATAGAAAGAGAATGAAAGTCATTCCTATGCCTTGGCCATAGGTTCTATAAAGTATGCCATCTTTGTCGGATCTATTGTATACCTACTTGAGTTTGGCAAGGGGTACAATAGTGATCTAGGGTAGATCACTAGGCGGTCAAAATTATCCTTAGTGGAATAAGGATATGTTTCCGATTATGGAAGTGACAAAAGGTTAGGTAAGTAAAGGTTACGTCGATGCAAGTTTTGACACCGATCGGATGACTCTAAGTCTCGATCTGATACATATTGAAAGTGGGAGCAATTAGCTAGAGTAGCTCCGTCGAGCATTATAGACATAGAATATTTGCAAAATACATTGCTACGAATGTAGCAGAATCCGTTGACTAAACTTCTCTCACGAGCAAAACATGATCATACCTTTGTACTCTTTGGGTGTTAATCACATAGCGATGTGAACTAGATTATTGACTCTAGTAAACCCTTTGGGTGTTGGTCACATGATGTGAACTATGGGTGTTAATCATATACAAATTGATTATTGGTGTTAAATCACATGGCGATGTGAACTAGATTATTGACTCTAGTGCAAGTGGGAGGCTGAAGGAAATATGCCCTAGAGGCAATAATAAAGTTATTATTATTTCCTTATTTCATGATAAATGTCTATTATTCATGCTAGAATTGTATTAACTTAGAAACATAATACATGTGTGAATATATAGACAAGCAGTGTCACTAGTATGCCTCTACTTGACTAGCTTGTTAATCAAAGATGGTTATGTTTCCTAACCATGAACAAAGAGTTGTTATTTGATTAACGGGATCACATCATTAGTTGAATGATCGATTGACATGACCCATTCCATTACAGCACCACGATCGTTAAGTATGTTGCTCTTGCTTTTATCCATGACTTATACATGTTCCTATAACTATGAGATTATGCAACTCCGTTTACGGAGGAACACTTTGGGTGCTACCAAGCGTCGCGTGTCTGGGTGATTATAAAAATACTAAGGTGTCTCCAAAAGGGATGTTGGGTTGGCGTATTTGAGATTAGGTTTTGTCACTCCGATTGTGGGAGAGGTATCTCTGGGCCCTCTGGTAATACACATCATGAAGCCTTGCAAGCATTACAACTAATGAGTTAGCTGTGAGATGATGTATTAGCGAGTAAAGAACTTGCGATGCGAGATTGAACTAGGTATTGGATCAAGCGATCAAATCTCGGGCAAGTAACATACCGATGACAAAGGGAACAACGTATGTTGTTATCGGTCGACAACAAAGATCTTCGTAGAATATGTAGGAACCAATATGGGCATCCAGGTCCGCTATTGGTTATTGACCGTGAATAGTTCTAGGTCATGTCTACATTGTTCTCGAACCTAGAGTCCATGCAAGGTTTGATGGCGGTTATTATGAGTTTATGTATTTTGATGTACGAAGAAGTTGAGTCCGGATGTGATCACGGACATGACGAGAGTCTCGAAATGGTCGAGACATAAAGATTGATATATTGGAAGCCTATGTTTGGAGTTGGAATGGTTAGGCGGAATTCTAGAATTTAGGGAGTTCTGGAACCCCAGGAGGTAAATGGGCCATAGTGGGCCTTAGTGGAAAGGAGGGGCCAGCCCTGGGTGGCGGCGCCTCCCCTTCCCTAGTCCTACTAGGACTAGGAAGGGCCACCCCCTCTCTCTCTTCCCCTCAGGAATCCTAATCCAACTAGGATTGGGGGAATCCTACTCGGAGGAGTGGACTCCTGGCCCTCCCTTGGCCGGCCGGCCCCTCCCTGCTCCTTTATATCTGGGCAGGGGCACCTAGAACACACAAGTTAGATCTACGGATCGTTCCTTAGCCGTGTCGGTGCCCCCTCCACCATATTCCACCTCGGTTTATCTGTCCGAAGCTTAAGCGAACCTGGCAGTGAAACATCAAGATCGTCCCGCCGTCGTCTTGTGGAACTCTCCCTCGACACTCGGCTGGATCGGTCTGAGGGCGTCATCGAGCTATCGTGTGTCAAGAACTTGGGGCAGATTGGCCGGATCGGTCGGATCGCGAGGAGAGCGTCGACTACTTCCTCTACGTTGTGATCGCTTCCGCCGGGTCTCGAGTGCGTAGACAACACTCTCCTCCGTTGCTATGCATCACCATGATCTTGCGTGTGCGTGGGAAAATTTTGAAATTACTCGTTCCCCAACAGGCCCCCCGGTGGACCCGGAACCCTCGATGGTCGGTACATTACCGATAACCCGGAAACTTTCCGGTGTCCGTTGACAACTTCCCATATATAAAACTTCATCTCCGGACCATTCCGGAACTCCTTGACGTCTGGGATCTCATCCGGGACTCGAACTGAAAAATATGCTCTAGAGGCAATAATAAAGTTATTATTTATTTCCTTATTTCATGATAAATGTTTATTATTCATGCTAGAATTGTATTAAGGAAACATAATAGATGTGTGAATACATAGACAAACATAGTGTCACTAGTATGCCTCTACTTGACTAGCTCGTTTATCGGAGATGGTTATGTTTCCTAGCCATGGACAAACGAGTTGTCATTTGATTAGCAGGATCACATCATTAGGAGAATGATGTGATTGACTGAACCCATTCCGTTAGCCTAGCACTTGATCGTTTAGTATGTTGCTATTGCTTTCTTCATGACTTATACATGTTCACGTAACTATGAGATTATGCAACTCCGTTTACGGAGGAACACTTTGGGTACTACCAAAGCGTCCTGGCGTGCGGGTGATTATAAAGAATTACAGGGTGTCTCCAAAGGTACATGTTGAGTTGGCATATTTGAGATTAGGTTTTGTCCTCCGATTATGGGAGAGGTATCTGGGCCCTCTCGGTAATGCACATCATTATAAGCCTTGCAAGCAATGTGACCAATGAGTTGGTTACGGGATGATGCATTTGAGCGAGTAAAGAACTTGCCGATGAGATTGAACTAGGTATTGGATCCGGCGATCGAATCTCGGGCAAGTAACATCCGAATGACAAAGGAACAACATATGTTGTATGCGGTTTGACCGATAAAGATCTTAAGTAGAATATGTAGGAGCCAATATGGGCATCCAGGTCCGCTATTGGTTATTGACCAGAATAGTTCTAGGTCATGTCTACATAGTTCTCGAACGTAGAGATCCCTGCAACAAGGTTTCGATGGGTTATATTATGAGTTTATGAGTTTTGATGTTAGAAGGAGTTAGGTCCTGGATGAGATCGGGGACATGACGAGTCCGAAATGGTCGAGGCGTAAAGATCGATATATTGGGCGACTATATTCGGAGTTGGAAAGGTTCCAAGTGATTGGGTATTTTTGAATGCGGAAAGTTGCGAAATTCGTATTGGGCCTTTATAGCCCTCGATGCGGCTATATCTCCCGGTGTGAAGCACGACTTAGAGCATAACCGCATTGAAAGCAATGTCATAAGTGAGGTAATCTTCACACAATCCATTTAATACATAAGGGAAAAGATACATAGTTGGCACAATCGCCACTTCACACAATTACATGAATAAAGCATTACATCATCAAGATACAATCAAGGTCGACTACGGAACCAAAATAAAAAAAGAACCCCAAATGCGACAAAGGACCTGATCGAACCCATGGGCTCCACTCTTGATCAACTAGACGAAACAACACAAAGGGCAAGATCTTCATCGAGCTCCTCCTTGAGCTTATTTGCGTCACCTTTCATTAACATAGGCACCTGGCTGGTTTTGGAAGTATCGGTGAGTCACGAGGACTCAACAATCTACACCCAGGAGATCAAGACTATTAAGCTTATAGGAAGGATGGAGTAATGAGGTGGAGCTGCAGCAAGCGACTAGCATATATGGTGGTTAACATCCATAAAGGAAGCGAAAGAAGGCAAAAGCCGGTCGATGAAAGTATGATCAAGAAGATCCTATAGCAACCTCGTCAAGCATAACTCCAACACCGTGTTCACTTCCCGGACTCCGGGAAAGAGACCATCAGTTACACACGGTTGATGTATTTTAATTAAATCAACCGGGTTGTCTACAACCGGACATTAACAAATTCCCATCGCCACATAACGCGCACGGCTCCGAAGTTTATACCTGGGGTGTCCCAACAGCCCATGCAGCTCTGCGATCATCGAAGGAATAGACCTTCACCCAAGACACTCGATCGGATTCGGTATCGGTACATCAAGACATTTCGACAATGGTAAAACAAGACCAACAAAAGCCGCCCGATGTGACAAATCCCGATAGAGTCGCCGTACCTCGTTCTCGGGGCACACGGATGGAGTCAGCCCTTGAGTAAAACCAGCCCTCGAGTTGCCCAAGGTGGCCCTTGATCTGCCCGTTTGGACCAACACTCGAAGGAGCGGCGGGGGCTAAAATAACGATGACCCTCGGACTCCAAACCCAAAGGGAAAAAAAGGGCTAGGTGAGGCAAATGGTAAAACCAAGGTTGGGCCTTCTTGGACAAGTTTTATTCAAGCGAAGCTGTCAAGGGGTCCCATAAATCACCCGACCGTAAGGGCAAAATCCGGGAACATAACACCGGTATGCGGAAACTAGGGGCAAGAGTGGAACAAAACACCGGGCATAAGGCCGAGCCTTCCACCCTTTACCAAATATATAGATGCATTAAATAATATAAGAGATATTGTGATATCCCAACAAGTAAACATGTTCCAACAAGAACAACATCTCCATGTTCAGCGAGAACAAACTTCAATCTTCCTCAACTAACAACTGCTAAGAGGGTGAGCAAAGCGGTAACATAGCCAAACAACGGTTTGCTAGGAATGGTGTCAAAGGTTAGAGGTTTGACATGGCAATTTGGGAGGTGACAAGCAAATGGTAGGCATCGTAGCATTGGCATAGCAAAAAGCGACAAACTAGCATAGCAAAGATAGTAGTGATTTCGAGGTATGATCATCTTGCGCAAGGTTCTCGAGTTGTCGAAGACTTGATCCTCGTAGGCATTCTCAATAGGTTCCTCGTTCACGTCTCGTCTCCGGCTCTACCCAAAGCAAGAACACAAACAAGCGGAACCACAATCAAACAAGGAACAATGCACAAGCAATATGATCGATACATGACATGCTATCCGAGATGTGATATCAATGCATATGTGTGCTCGGAAGGAAAATGATGAACGGGCATCAACTTGGCAAACCAAGTATGCCGCTGGAAAGATGGGATGATTTGGGTGAAATCGATATAAAGATCACCGGAATCGGATGCACGGTTTGCAAATGACAAGCAAAACAAGAATAGCGCAAATCTGCGTTTAACAGCCGATGCTACTTAGCAAACACGAAACTATGCTACAGCACCCCAACATAAAAACAAAGCATATGGCAGCGAACTACAGGAGATGCTTAACAAAAGGAACACTGAGCTACGGCTAAATCACATCATAACATGTTCAAACAAGCATGGAGAAACTGCTCAAAATATCAGGTTCACGACTTAGTAAAATACTAACATACCAGGAATTAACATCAGGAAGGCATGTTTAGAGCAAGCAAACAACATGCTACAGGAACTTATAATAGCAAAGCAAGGCATGACATGATTCTACTCAAAGCATATATCAATAGTCCCTTACTGACCATAAGCCAAAAGGACTCTAAGAAATGATGGCACCCAGTAAACATTCAAGTCTTATAACAGATTTCAGACTTAGTGAAATATCAGGACATGGCAAAAACAGATTCAACATGGCATGTTCGTGAGCTCAATGCACTCACTACAGAGCATCTCATGATAAACTAAGCATACACCCATCAAGAAGACATGGCATAGGAGCTATACATGGCAAGAACAACATCATAGCATGCACGGATCAACCTAGCGACCTCGTGAAAATTGAATCTCATGCAAACAGTCTGCCAGGAAACATTTTCAAGCAAAAGTAGAGCACGAAAATGACATGCTAGACTACTCCATAAATACCAACAAAGGCATGGATGGATAGAGCAAGACATTTATATCAAAACATGTTTATAGAGCATCTCCAGATTATGCATAGAATGATTACTAGAAGCATGTTAACATGGCATCAAAATATAACAGAATCTGCGAGGAAAACAACAACAGCAACTACCCTACTTTACAAGCTCAATGCACTCAGCACACCACTCACAAAAATACATGGTCAACACCTCTGGAAAGATGGCATAGCGAAGTCCAACATTCATGTGAGCTCAAACTCATAGGGTGCACACATAAATCATGGCAAAAATGACAAAAGAGCTCGAACTGATAAAATTCTGAAACTAACGATCTGAAGCCATCTTCCAACAGCATTTCGGGCATCAAGATGAGCTCAAATGCAAATGATGCAATGGAATGAAATGATGTACTCTTGAGGCGAACAATTATACATATTATCTGGCATAAAGCGAGCTACGGATGCGGAGATGTGATCCGATGAAAATGCTGCAAAAATAACACGAATCTGGGGACTTAGCAGTTTTAGATCAACCTTATGGTAGCCTTGGGATGCGGCTCGCGACTTCCCGAGAATGGCGGAGGTCGGGAAAGGCGGAGATGCTTTCATGAGGAGGAGGCCGGCCGGATCGGCCGGATCCGGCGCGCCAGCGCCGCGGCAGGCCAAGCGGCCGAGCCGGGCGGCACCCGGCGCGCCAGCCGGAAGCGAGGCCGGGCGCGAAGCCAACGGCGCCTGGTTGAGCGGCAGCCGTCTGATGGCAAGCTGGCCTTGGCCGCGGCAGGCGGGCGAAGCGGCGAAGCGGCAAGCTGCGAACTTCGCCGGCCGAATGTGAGCAGCCTTGAGGTGTGGCAGCGGGAGATGGGCCCGGCCGATCGCCATGGCGTGGGAGGCGAAGGGCCACGTGGGGATGCCAGCTCCGGCGAGGGCTGGGTGTGACGCCATTGTGGGCGGTGTGGCGGACATGTCGCTCCGTCGACGTGTCCGTGGGGAGAAGAGGGCTAGGGTTGGGCTGAGGGAATTTGGGAGGGCACATATTTATAGGTAGAGGGCTAGGAGAGTCCAAATGAGGCGGTTTTGACCTTGATCGTGATCGAGCACCGGAAGCATGGAGAGGAGTTTGGTGGGTTTTGGGCCACTTTGGAAGGGTGTTGGGCTGCAACAAAAAGGCCTCTGCGGTTACGGTTAGTTGGAGTAAACGACCTCAAATGGCCGAAAACTTGACAGGCGGTCTACCGTGCTACACCAAGGCCGCAGCAAACCTCGAACCATTCAGAAACGTTTACCACCCACACAAGAAGAGGCAAAGGGCAGGGAGGACATAGGAGTGCGGATTGCAAAGCAGCAGACGGGGAAAAACTCGGATGCATGAGGCGAACATATGCAAAATGAAATGCACATGATGACATGATAAAATGGAAATGATGACATGGCAAAAGTGCAACCATAAGCACATGACATGGCAATGAATAAGGCGGACCACTGGCGCGCCGGATCCGGGTGTTACAACACTCCACCACTATGAGAGGATCTTCCGAGATCTAGGATGCCGGAGGAAAGCGGAAGAGGAAGAAGAGGTAAAACTAAATTGCTTCTTTGTGGAGCAGGTGAAACCATGAACCTTGAGATGTTGAGCAAAATGAAAGGAAGAAAATTAACGAAGATGAGCAAAGTTGAAAACACTCAGATTAGGAAAGAGGAACAAGGATACAACGGACCAAGAGGTTTAGTGATAAGATAGATATTGAAACCACTCCGGTTAAAACTAGATAGAGAAGGAATAAGATTGATGTAATTTGGGAAGCACTCCATGAAGAAGGAAAACTTGATAAGATGAAAGACACGAAGAGATGACACAACACTCAGGTTAAATGGATAAGAATGAAAAGAACCGATGCTCACAATTCGAGATGATGTGTGAAAAGAGCAACATCACCATGCCTCCGTAATGAAAGAATAGAAGTTAGACGTTGGGATAAAGGGCGGAGAAGAAAATGACAACTTTCCACAAGTGAACTTGGAACACCCTTCCAAGAAGGTTATAACGGAGTTGTTGGAAAACCAACAATGAAAAGAATAAACAATATGGGCTATGAAAACATCTCAAAATTATGAGGTGAGCGCTACCCACGAAACAAATGATTGGATTGATATCAACAAGAAGGCGAAGCTTATTTCACGTGAGGACAAATGATGAACTTGGGTCATTTATAAGCACCATAAATAGCAACAATCCTTAGGGAAAGCTTTAGGTGAAATATAACCCAAGATAACTCCAATGAAAGAGGGATGGATTTAAATATCTCATTCTTGACAACATGAATAACCAAGGGAAATTGTCAGAGTGACATAACACCATCTCAAAAGATAAGGTAGAAAAAATTGCACTTGAATGCAAGATGAAGAATGCTTGAACTCCTCAAAACAAAACATGTGTTGAGCACCATGTTTATTTTTAAATATAGCTAAGGGTCATAACTTCAAGAGAAATCTTGAAGAACAATTGAACAATGTAAAGTTTCCTTGACGAACCACCATGTAGAGTCTCCATGAAGAACTCGTAATAGAAGGATGATGAAAAGAAAGAAGTTGAAAACACAAGGTGAAGCCTTGCAATGATTTAGATGGAGCTCGTGATAATTAGAGCTTGGAACTCCGGGAAAAAGAAGATGAAATAAATGAAACCGAGAATATTAAGGGCCTCGAATAAAGAATTAAACACTTGGATGAACAAGAATAAGAATTATGTTGTGCTTATCCTTCACCAATTTAATTGATGACAATCACGGTTTGGCATACTACTTATTCTCGTAGAAAGGATTAAAGATATATCAAAACTTGAGAAGGTCTTCACGAACCACGGTAGGATTGGAAGAACAAATGATTGAATGATAACGAAAGAGGTGAAATCTTGAGCGAACCACCGTAAGAATTGGAAATGGACGAAGAGAATGAATCACCAGAAGAATTAGAAAAGCCGAAGATACTTGAGAGAATTTAGACACAAGTGAGCGAATAGATCACGAGCTGATTAGAAGAATACTTGGTGATGCACCGGTATGGTTTGGAGAGCGAGCTAAAAGCTTGAATGAATAAAACTGAATTGATGGGCTTGAAGAATGGCCGAAAAGCCTCCTAAAATGCTCAGGATGACAAGCGAAGACTCTTGAATATCTCGATGGGTGAAAAAGATTCTCCAATCGAAAACAATTATGAGAGGATGGCAACAAGCTAGCACCATGAATCTTGAAGAGAATAGAGCAAGATTAAAGAAACTCTTCTTGGTCTTCAAATGATGAGAATGACAACGAAACACCACCAAAATTATTGAGGCACAGGGAAGAATCAAAAGCGAAGAGGTTGAGCCAACTATGAAAAAATTTGAAAGATCTTGGAGAAAAACATTTGATTGATGATAACTCATTCTTCGTCAAACTTGGAGAAGAATTTAGGATAGCTCGGGAAAATAGAAGAGTGGGTAAGATCACGGAAAAGACACGTGGGTTAGGGCCCCTCAAAAAGAACACCGTTGAAAAGATTTAAAAGAGATGTTGCAGGTTGAATTAAATGGCTTGAATGAGATAACAAACTCCAAATGGCTTGAAGGGATTAAGAATGGAAACACAAATCTTCAAGATATCTTGAGCACTCCGGAATAACAAATAGCGAGAAGTAGAATGATTAAGAGGTGCCATTAAGAAGACATTGAAATGAGGAAAAAAGTATGATCGACAAACTTGACTTGAATCCACGGAGAGAGAAAGGAATGAGGAATGCGAACTAGTAGAACATCTTCTTGAGAACCACGGGTAAGAACATTGATTGAAAAGAGTGAAGTGACTTCACATGAATAAATGGATACTTGATCAAAATAAATGAGTCCTTGAAGAAAAAGGGTGGGAGGCGGAAAACAAAGACAACTAGGGATGGATGAAACAAACACCGTTGAGAAAACTTAGATTTGATCGCTTCGCCGGGTCTCACAGTGCGTAGACAACACTCTCCTCGTTGCTATGCATCACCATGATCTTGCGTGTGCGTAGGAAAATTTTGAAATACTCGTTCCTACAGGCCCTCGGTGGACCCGGAACCCCTCCGATGGTCGGTACATCACCGATAACCCGGAAACTTTCCGGTGTCCGTATAACAACTTCCCATATATAAACTTCATCTCGGACCATTCAGAACTCCTCGTGACGTCGGGATCTCATCAGGGACTCGAACTGAAGGAAATATGCTCTAGAGGCAATAATAAAGTTATTATTTATTTCCTTATTTCATGATAAATGTTTATTATTCATGCTAGAATTGTATAACGGAAACATAATAGATGTGTGAATACATAGACAAACATAGTGTCACTAGTATGCCTCTACTTGACTAGCTCGTTTATCGAGAGATGGTTATGTTTCCTAGCCATGGACAAGCGAGTTGTCATTTGATTAACGGGATCACATCATTAGGAGAATGATGTGATTGACTAACCATTCCGTTAGCCTAGCACTTGATCGTTTAGTATGTTGCTATTGCTTTCTTCATGACTTATACATGTTCACTGAACTATGAGATTATGCAACTCCCGTTTACGGAGGAACACTTTGGGTACTACCAGCGTCTAGCGTGCTGGGTGATTATAAAGGTACTAGGTGTCTCCAAAGGTACATGTTGAGTTGGCATATTTGAATTAGGTTTTGTCACTCCGATTGTGGAGAGGTATCTCTGGCCCTCTCGGTAATGCACATCATTATAAGCCTTGCAAACAATGTGACCAATGAGTTGGTTACGGGATGATGCATTCTGAGCGAGTAAAGAGACTTGCCGATGTGAGATTGAACTAGGTATTGGATACGACGATCGAATCTCGGGCAAGTAACATCGATGACAAAGGAACAACATATGTTGTTATGCGGTTTGACCGATAAAGATCTTAGTAGAATATGTAGGAGCCAATATGGGCATCAGGTCCGCTATTGGTTATTGACCAGAATAGTTCTAGGTCATGTCTACATAGTTCTCGAACCCGTGAATCCTGCAACAAGGTTTGATGGCGGTTATATTATGAGTTTATGAGTTTTGATGTACCGAAGGAGTTAGTCTGGATGAGATCGGGGACATGGCGAGGTCTCGAAATGGTCGAGCGTAAAGATCGATATATTGGGCGACTATATTCGGAGTTCGGAAAGGTTCAGTGATTGGGTATTTTTAGATCTGGGAAAGTTGCGAATTCGTATTGGGCCTTTATACGCCCTCGATGCGGCTATATCTCCCAGTGTGAAACACGACTTAGAGCATAACGCATTGAAAGCAATGTCATAAGTGAGGTAATCTTCACACAATCCATTTAATACATAAGGGAAAAGATTGTTGGCTTACAATCCTTACACAATTACTAATAAAGCATTCTCTCAAATACAATCAGGTCCACCGAACCAAAATAAAAAAGAACCCCTGACGGACCTGATAAAGCTGGGCTCCCTCTTGATCAATGAATAAAACAAAGGGAAGATCTTCTGAGCCCTCCTTAGCTTTTTAACCTTTCAAACAAGGACCAAATTTGGTTTTGGAAGTTCCGGTGAGTCGGAGGACTCGCAATCCCCACCAGGAGACAAGACTATTTAAGCTTTAGGAAGGATGGAGAATGAGGTGGGCTGCCCAAGGTTAGCAATATGGTGGTTAACATACCAAAAGGCAAAGAAGGCGATTTATGAAAGTTGATCAAGGTATCCTATAGTCGAACATCTCCAAAGGTACTTGGATCCGGGAAAGAGACCATCCGGTTCAACATTGATGTATTTTAATTAAAATCAACTTGGGTTTCTCAACGGCTTAAAAATTCCCACTAAAACGCAGACACGGCTTGAAAGTTTATATGGGGGTTCCCAACAACCATAATCTGGATCATGGGAATGCCTTCACCCAAACTGATGATCTATCGGTACATCAAGTTTCGACAAGGAAAAAAAAGAAAACCCCCATGCGACAAACCCGATAAACGGCTCCTCTTTCCAGGGATGGGCCCCAAAAACCAGCCCGAGTTCCCTGGCCCTTGTTGCCTTTGGACCAACACTGAAAACGGGGGGGTAAAATAGAGACCCTCCTCCGGCCCAAGGAAAAAAGGGCTATAGGAAATGGAAAAAAGGTTGGGCCTTCGGGACATTTTTTCAAAGCGGGGCAAAGGGGTCCCATAAATAGACCCGAAGGACATAAACCCGGGAACATAACACGGTATGGCGGAAAAGAGGGGCAAAGGTGGAAAAAAACCGGGGCTAACCGGCCTTCCACCCTTTCCAAATAATGGCTTAAATAATATGGTATTGTGAATCCCAACAAGAAAATTTCCAACAAGAAACACTCCATGTTCGGAGGAACAAACCAATTTCGCAATAACAACGAAAGGGGGACAAACGGTAAATGCCAAACCGGTTTGAGGAAGGTGTCAAATTAGAGGTTTGCATGGCAATTTGGGGGGACAACAAAGGAGGCACGGCGGCTAAAAAAGAAGCGACAAACCAAGAAAAAGTAGTGAAAAGGGTAAACCAAGGTTCTCGAGTTATCGCGATCCCGGGGTTCCAAATTCCCGCACGTACTTCCGGCCTACCCAAACAAGAACACAAAGGGAACCAAACAAACAAGGAAAATCATAACAATATGATCAATAATAATTAGGAATGTGATATCAACATATGTTCCCAAGGAAAATTTGAACGGGCATCAACTTGGCAAACCAAGTTGGGGAAAAGGGATGATTTGGGTGAAAGTTAAAGTACGGAATGGATGCCGGTTTGCAAATGCAAGCAAAACAAGAATGCGCAAATTGGTTTAAAGATCACTTGCCCAAAGCTAGTACAGCACCCCAACATCAAAGTTGGCACGAACTCGGGTGCTTAACAAAAGGAACAACAGCACGGCAAATCACATCATAACATGTTCAAACAAGCATGGAAAATGCCAAAATATGGGTTCCGGAAGGAAAAATAACATACCAAAAAATCGGGAAGGATGTTTGGAACAAAAAATCACAGGAACTTTAATAGCAAACAAGGCATGACAGATTCTACTCAAAAATATCAAAGCCCCACCATAAAAACCAAAAATATGGACCCGAAAACTTCAAGTCTTAAAAAGAAGACTTAGGAAAATCACATCAAAAACAGTTCAACAGGCATGGGGCTCAATATCCTACGACTTATGAAAACCATACAATAAAAGAAAGGCATAGGAGCAACATGGCAAGAACAAATCAAGCAGCAGACAATTCTACCCTCAAAAGAATTATCAAAAGTCCCGGAAACATTTTAAGCAAAAACCAAAATGACATGTAACATCCAAAATAAACAAAGGCTGGTGGATAGGAGCAAACAGATTCAAAACATGTTTATAAGCACTCAACTACCCACTTTACAAGCTCAATGACTCAGACAACTCACAAAATACATGGTAACACCTCGGAAAGATCATAGCGAAGTAACATTCAGTAGAGCCAAATCATGGGTGCACCATAAATACAAAACAAAAGGCTGGGTAAAACAAACTAACACTGAAGCCATCTTCCAACACATTTGGGCTCAAGATAGCCAAATCAAAATCAATGGAATGAAATGATGTACTCTTGAGGCAACAATTTGACAATTATCGGCAAAAAGCAGGACCGGAAGGATTTAAAAATCAAAAATAACCGTCTGGGGACTTACAGTTTGGGTCAAGGTGGTAGCCCGGATGGGGAGCTCGGGAAACCAGCAAATGGCGGGAGGTCGGAAGGGCGGAGATGTTTCGAGGCGGGAGGTGGGGCCCGGCCCCATCCGGCCGGGAAAGCCGCGGCCAGGAAGCCTGGGGGCGGGAGGGGAAAAAAGGGGAGCTCGGGCCCCCAACCGAAAGGACCCTGGGCCGGCGGTGGCTGGCCGGAGGGGGGCGAGCCGGCAGGCGAAAAAGGGGCCCGGGCCGTGGGCGGAAAGGGCCTGGTTTGGCGGGCCCCCAGGTCCGGGGGATGGGCCCGGGTCCGACCCCGGGGGGGGGGGGCCCGTGGTGCGATGCCATGGCGGCGGGTGGCGTGGCGGCGCCATTTCGGGGGTGGGCGGACATGTCCGGGGGGTGGGGCTAGGGTTGGGTGCGGGAATTCGGGAGGGCCATTTTTGGGGGGGCTAGGAGAGTCCAAATGAGGGGGTTTTGCCCCGGATCGTGATCGACGACCGAGCATGGAGAGGGTTTGGTGGGTTTTGGGCCACTTTGGAAGGGTGTTGGGCTGCAAAAAAGGCCCTGCGGTTACCCGGTTAACCGTTGGAGTAAACGACCTCAAATGGAAAACGAGGGGTCTGGTGCTACACCAAGGCAGCTTGGCAAACCTCGGGCCATTAGAATGTTTACCACCCCAAGATAAGAGGCAAAGGGGCAGGAAGACATAGGAGTGGGATTGCAAAAGCAAAGGGGAAAAAGGCTCGGATGCATGGGCGAACCGTATGCAAAATAAATGCACATGATGACATGATAAAATGCAAATGATGACATGGCAAAGTGCAACACAAACACTGACATGGCAAACCGAATAATGGGGACACTGGCCAGGATCCGGGTGTTCGCCTTAATGGGCCATACGGAAAGGAGAAAAAGGGCCAAAGGGTGGCCGCCCCCCTGGACTAGTCCAAATTGGACTAGGGAGGCGCACCCTTCCTTCTCCCTCTCTCTTCCCTTTCCTTCTCCCTACTCCTAATACATGGAAGGGTTCCTAGTTCACTAGGAAAGGGAATCCTACTCCGGTGGGAGTAGGACTCCCGGCCATAGTAGAGGCGCCCTCCTCCCCTCCCTCCTTTATATCAGGCGGGGCACCCCATGGACACACAAGTTGATCTGGATCGTTCCTTAGCGTGTCGGTGCCCCTTCCACCATATTCCACCCGGTCATTCGGTTGGCTTAGGGAAACCTGGCCGGTAGAACATCAAGATCGTCCGCCGCGTCTTGGGAACTCTCCCTCGACACTCGGTGGATCGGAGTTAGGGGCGTCATCATGAGCGTGTGCTGAACTTCGGAGTCACGTTCGGTTTGGATCGGTCGGATCGTGAAGGCGTCGACTACATCAACAGCGTTGTCATAGCGCTTCGCTTCCGTCTCAGTGCGTGAAACACTCTCCCCGTTGCTATGTCATCACCATGTTTGGTGCGTGGAAATTTTTGAAATTACCGTTCCCAAAGATGGCATCGAGCCTAGGTTTTTATGGTTTGATGTTATATGCAGTAGAACACAAGTGAGCTGTGGGCGATATAAGTCATCCCTTTACCATGTCATACTTTGGTTGATGGTATTGTTGGATGAAGCGGCCGGACCGACATTGGCTCACGCCGGGCGGTTTCGTGCTTTGCCAAGGTGACTAGCGGTGTCTGTTTCTCCAACTTTAGTTGAACCGGTGTGGCTCGCCGGTCCTTGTGAAGGTTAAAGCAGTCTATTTGACAAGCTATCTTTGTGGTTTTGATCCGTGGGTGAGATTGGTTCTTGCTTAAGCCCGTGCAGCCCGTAAAATTGCAACAACAAAGTAGGGGCGTCTAACTTGTTTTTCGGGCATGTTGTGATGTGATATGGCCAAGACATGATGCTATATTTTTTGTAGAGATGATCATGTTTTGTAACAAGTTATCGGCCTGGCGGAAACCATATGGTTTTTTATTGTATGAAATAAGCATTAATTACTTTACTTTATCACTAAGCGGTAGCGATAATTAAAGCAATAGATGGCGTCGACAACGATACTAATGGAGATCAAGGTGTCGGCGCCGGTGGCGATGGTGATCATGATGGTGCGGAGATGGAATCCTGGCGAGAAATGATGGATATCCTATCACTTATATTGATTGCATGTGATGTTTATCCTTTATGCATCTTATCTTGCTTTGATTGGGTAGCATTTTAAGATGATCTCTCACTAATTATCGAAGTGTTCTCCTGGTATCCTTTGTTGCCAAAGTTTCGTGCCCGGACACCCGTGATGATGGGTGTGATAAGCTCCTCCACACGGGTGCAAGCGGTTTTGCGCGGAATACTCGGTTAAACTTGGAGCCTAGCATATGGGATATGGCCTCGGAACACGGAGACCGAAGGTGGCGTGAATCATATAGTAGATATGATCAACATAGTGATGTTCACCATTGAAACTACTCCATCTCCGTGATGATGGACATGGTTTAGTTGATTTGGATCACGTGATCACTTAGAAGATTAGAGGATGTCTATCTAAGTGGGAGTTCTTAAGTAATATGATTAATTGAACTTAAATTTATCATGAACTTAGTCTGGTAGTATTTTGCAAATTATGTTGTAGATCAATAGCTCGCGTTGTTGCTTTCATATGTTTATTTTGATATGTTCCTAGAAAATTGTGTTGAAAAATGTTAGTAGCAATGATGCGGATTGGATCCGTGATATGGGTTTATCCTCATTCTTTTATAAAATTATGTCCTTAATGCCGCTAGGTAGAGACCTATTGGGGGCGGTCGACGTTATGAGCGTTTGGCTAGCTCGTCGATGACTCTTGATAGTTTTGTGCACCATGCTACGGCAGAATCGGGACTTCAAAGCGTTTTGAGCGTCATGGACCATATAATATGTTCGGAGTTGAAGCTAACATTTCAAGCAAATACCGAGTTGAGAGATATGAAGTCTCGAACAAGTTCTATAGCTAAAAGATGGAGGAGAATCGCTCAACTAGTGAGCATGGCTCAGTTATGCAGGTACTTCAATCCTTGAATCAAGTGGGAGTTAATCTTCGGATAAGATAGTGATTGGGAAATTCTCTAGTCACCATCACTAAGTTACTAGAACCGTGATGAACTATAATATGCAAGGGATGCGAAAGTTATTCACGGCTCTTCGATGTTGAGATCGTGAAGGTAGAAATCAAGAAAAGAGCATCAAGTGTTGATGGTTAACAAGATCACTAGTTTCAAAAAAGGCAAAGGAAAAGGGAACTTCAAGAAGAGCGGCAACAAGTTGCTGCTCAAGTGAAAAACCCAAGTCTGTCCTAAGCACGAGACTAAGTGTTTCTCTGCAAAGAGGTGTCCTTTGGAAGAGGTACTACCCCAAGTGATTGGCGGATAAGAAGGATGGCAAAGTGAACATAAGTATATTTGATATACATGTTATTGATGTGTACTTTACTAGTGTTTATAGCAACCCCTTAGTATTTGATACTAGTTCGGTTGCTAAGATTAGTAACTTCAAAGCAGGGTTGCGAATAAGGAGACTAGTTAAAGGGTGAAGTGCGATGTGTGTTGGAAATAGTTCCAAGATTGATATGATCATCCCACCTCCCTATACTTTGGGATTAGTGTTAAACCTAAATAAGTGTTATTTGGTGTTTCGTTGAGCATGAATATGATTTGATCATGTTTATTGCAACGTTATTCATGTAAGTTAGAGAATAATTGTTGTTCATTTTCATGAATAAAACCTTCTATGTCATACACCCAATGAAAATGGTTTGTTGGATCTCGATGGTGGATACACACATTCATAATATTGAAGCCAAAAGATGCAAAGTTAATAATGATAGTGCAACTTATTTGTGCCTTGCCGTTTGGTCATATCGATTAAAAGCGCATGAAGAAACTCCATAAAGATGGATTTTAGAATCACTTGGTTATGAATCATTTGATGCTTGGAACCGTGCCTTTTGGGCAAGATGACTAAAACTCCGTTCTTGAACAATGGAACAAACTCTTGACTTATTGGAAATAATACATCGATGTTGGAGACCAATGAGTATGAAGGCTCGTGGCAATATCGTTATTTTGACCTTCACAAGATGATTTGGCAGATATGGGTATATCTACTTGATGAAACATAAGTCGAAATAGTTGAAAGGTTCAAAAGAATTTGGTGAAGTGGAAAAATCATCGTAACAAGAAAATAAAGTTTCGCGATCGATGGAACAAATATTTGAGTTCGAGTTTGGTCTTCAACTAAAACAATGTGAAATAGTTTCCGATTCCGCCACGAACACCACAACATTATGGTTTTAAAAGCGTTATTCGTACTTTATTGGATATGGTGCGATCTATGATGTTTCTTCTTGATTTACCATTGTCGTTTTGGGGTTATGCATTAGACATGCATTCACGTTAAAGGGCACCATCTAAATCCGGGCGACACTATATGATGTGGTTTAGCAAAAACCCAAGTTGTCATTTCTTAAAGTTTGGGGCTGCGATGCTTATGTGAAAAGTTTCATCTGATAGCTCGAACCCAAATCGGAAACGTCTTCATAGAATACCCAAAGGAAATTGTTGGGTACACCTTCTATCCAATCCGAAGGAAGACATTCGTTGCTAAAATGGATCCTTTCGGAGAAAAGGTTTCTCTCGAAAAAAGTGAGTGGGAGGAGAGTAGAACTTGATGAGGTAATTGTACCTTCTCCCTTATTGGAAAGTAGTTCATCCGAAATCAGTTCGGTGATTCCTACACCAATTAGTGAGGAAGTTAATGATGATGATCATCAAACTTGGATCAAGTTACTACCAAACCTCGTGGGTCTTCGAGTAAGATCCGCCAGTGAATCGGTAATCATGTTCGGAAGTATTTACTAGACCACGATGAACCTCACAACTATGAGAGTGATGATGAGCCCAGATTCCACGAAATGGCTTGAGGCCATGAAATCGAGATATGATCCATGTATGAGAACAAAGTGTAAACTTTGGTTGACTTGCCGATGATCGGTGAGTCATTAGAATAAATGGATCTTCAAGAGGAACGGACATTGATAGTAGTGTTACTATCTACAAAGCTAGACTTTCGAAAGGGTTTGACAAAGTTCAAGGTGTTGAATCGATGAGATTTTCTTTTTCGTTCGATGCTTAAAGTCTGTCCGAATCATGTTAGTTGCCACATTTTGAAATTTGGCAAATGGATGTAAAACTACATTCCTTAATGAATTTATTAAAGAAGAGTTGTATATGATACAACGAAGGTTTTATCAATCCTAAAGGTGCTAACAAAATGTGCAAGCTCGGATCCATCTATGGTGGTGCAAGCATCCGGAGTTGGAATATATGCTTTGATAAGTTGATCAAAGCATATAGTTTATCTGAACTTTGAAACTGTATTTACAAGAAAGTGAGTGGGAGCACTCTGCATTTTGATAAGTATATGTGAATGACATATTGTTGATGGAAATAATGTAGAAATTTAAAGCATGAAAGGATACTTGAATAAAAGTTTTTCAAAGAAAGATCTGAAAAAAGGGAACTAATCCCGTGGTTTTGGTAATTAATAACAACATATATATCATTGAACTAATAATTTCTTGAGAACATTTGAAGTTCTGATATGGGTATCAATATTGAAGATGTGGACCCCTCAAAATGCTAAGGAAAACATTGGCAAAAGCTCAAGACTCCATTTTGGTTTAGTGATCCAAGATCACATTGAGTCCATAGGAAAGCCAATACTATTAAAGGGATGAGGTTATGATGATGATCTGGTTGCTCAAAGTGCTTAGTGATCTATCTCCCAAACTATCGCAATCTTTCATTCCAACATATACTCATAAGTAATCTCGGTCCCACCGATTCCATAAACTCAGTCCAAAGATGAACCACCTCGCCATATCCCAAACCCTAGTAATTTGGATTTTCCGATTCCAAACTCGGTCTCACGAAACTAGTGTTAAAACCAACATACTACTCAAATCGGTGTCACCAAGATGATAAGTCGGTCCCAAGATTGGCAAACCCTAGTCTTTGGAAGAATCGGACTAAGAATTGTATTTTGGTCCCAAAAATCCCAACGTTCTAAATTTGAACTTTCGGTCTCAAGGGTTGTCAACTTATCAAGATTGGTCAAATTTTAGTTGGATTTTTGTGGAGGCTATAAATACCCTCCACCTCCTCTTCATTGTGGGAGAGCCATCGAAAGAACTACCACTCCTACCTTACATTTAAGAAAAACTACCTACCCTTGTTTGAGATCAAGTTGCCCTCCCACCATATGAAACTTGATTTCTAGCCTTCCCAAGTTGCTTTCCCTCAATCCCTTCTTCCCCACAGCCAAATCGGTGAGGAGAGTTGAGTGTTGGGGAGATATCATTTGAAGCACAAAGCAAGGTTCATCATCACCAACACCATCTATTACCTTTTGGAGGTGGTGCCTCCTAGATTGTTAGGTGTGGCGGGCCTCCGTCAAGATGTGGAGTTGAACCAAGAAGTTTGTAAGGGCAAGGAGATCGCCTCCTGAAGATCTACCCAGAAGGCTAGTCCTCCGTGGGGTATGCCATGATGGCATAGACAAGATTGCTTCGTGGACCCTTGTGGGTGGAGCCCTCGGGACTCTTGGGTTACCCTCGTGGGTTGAAGTCTCCATCAGCGTGGATTGGATAGCACCACCTATCGGAACCCGAAAAATCTCCGTGTCTCCAAATTGCGTTTGCTCTTCTCCACCTCTCCTTTACTACATGTGCAATTTACTTTCCTGCCATTACTCTAGAATTGCATGTGTGGGTGATATTGACTTGATCATCTTTGAGAACTTGCTAAAACTTGTCCTAATCAAAGGCTAAACTTTTAAATTGTCAAGTAGTCTAATCACCCCCCTCTAGACATACTTCCGATCCTACAAGTGGTATCGAGCTTTGGTCTCTATTGGATTGGTTTCCATTGCATTGGACTCCATAAGCTTGGTTTCACAACCTAGGAAGTATGGCGTCTAGTGAGGTAATTTTAAATGAGGTCCTTACTTTGATGGTTCAAACTTTGCTAGTTGGAAGCATAAAATGAAAATGCATATTCTTGGACATAACCTGGCATGGGGCATTATTTGTGTTGGCTTGCAAGGTGAGGAGGAAGGAAAATTGGATCCCTTGAGGGATTGGGATGTTCTGGAACAATGCTCAAAGCTTGGACATTCTCTTCAATGCTTTGTGTCGGGGTTCAACAAGATCCCGTCTTGAGAATGCAAAGAGATTTGGGATACTTTGGTGAAATGCGAAAAGGTCCGAGTCGTGAAGGAATCAAAGCTAGATGTTCTTCAAGGTGACTTGACAAGTTCAAGATGAAGGAAGGTGAAGATCGTGAAATGTACTCTAGGCTTGCTCTCATCACAAATAGATTCCGGCTTAGGAAGCGAAGAAATGACCACCGATTCATCATCAAAAGATTCTCGAGCTTTGGATGGAAAGTATGACACCGTGTGCCGATCCAAATGATCAAACTACAAAATTAAGCCTAAAGTCATTGGAAAAGGCTAGAGTGAACTTAAAATAAGGAAAGCTTCCAAAAGTCAATGGTGCTTACAAACTACATTGAAGCCCCAAACCTCAAGTGACAAGTGGTTTCCAATAAGGATAAGCCAATTTGAAGAACTTCAAAAATTCTCAAGAGAGAAGAAAAAAGAAGCTCAAAGAGATCAAGAGAAAAGAGATCTTTAGCGGATCAAAAGCAAATTGGGAAGACCGGACAACTCAAAGAGGCATCCCAGGGAAGTCTCCAAGAAAAAACTCAAAGAAGATCACCTCGGAAAGAGAGAAGGGTGGGTCTTTCGGAAATCCTCTCAACAGATTGGAAAAAAGAAAGTCATCAAGGAGTACACAAGAAGAAAAATAAGCTTGTTGGTGAATGGGTTCCGGCTCAACTAAAAATATGAAAAAGCTATATCCAATCCGAATCTGACAAGATGAAGGGTTGGGTCTTTCTGACCTAACCCAACTCCTTATTGTTGACACCAAAGAAATTGGAAGATCTTCATGGCTAAAGGCCCCAAGGACCAACCAATTTTTACTTTATGGATGAGGAGCTTCTTTGAAAGACTTTCTGCAAATCTTGACTTATAAGATGAACAGCTAGATCTTTTAGTAGAAAATAAATGACAATGTTGAAGGAGGGTTTCTAACTAAAGCAAACATTTAATTAGCCAGAAAAATAAGAAGATATAGAGGCTCCAAGACCTGGAAGCAGCTTAGAAGTAACGAGAAGAACAGAGTTTCAAAGTTCAAGGCGATTTGAAAGAAGGTTCTTCATATTTGAAAAGGGATTCTCTTTCAATTTCTTCCACCACAAAACTAAGCAGACAAGCTAAGAAAAATTCTTCATTGAGAACAAAACCATGTTCAATGGTTCCCAGTAGTTCTCTTATTCCACTAACAAGTTTCAACCAAGTTTATTGAGAAGAAAATAGTTTTTGAAAGGGATTTGAAATTCTTTAAAGAGCCTTCAAAACAAGAATTTGAGAAATTGTTAAACAAGGGACCAAGAATCAAGGAATTGGTTTTAAAGCGAAGTTCGCCCCGAGGTTTGAAGGGGAATCAAATCCTCCCAATTTGTTTCTCAAAAAATTGACCATTTCCAATTAACAACTCAAGAGCCTTCCACCACAAACCAAAGCTAAAGGCAAAAGCTTCAAAAAGATTGATGCATTCATTGAACACCCAAAGCCATGGTAAGTGGGTTCCCAAAGGCTTCAAGTTTACTTTCAAAGCTCAACTCTACCCCAATTCCATAAGATGATGTATCCAAAGGAAAGAACTAGGGTTTTGGGTGATTTGACAAATTCATCACTTATTTGGAAGAATTGTGCAATAACTTACATCCATGTTCTGGGTCCAAATCTTTTGGAACAAGGGGACAAGGAATCTTGTTTCTGGCATCATCTTTTGTCTTCAATCTATTCCATGGATATCCTTTTTGCCTTTGGGACAACCCTGAGGTTTGGGCCGAATCAAAAGGTTCTCCCAACCTTAGATTTCTCAACATTACATCCACCCAAATCACATGAAGTTTCTCGAAACCCAAGGTTATTTGACCCTTTAAAGGGTTACATCGGGGAGTTTCTCTAAAGATTGAGAAAATTTCAAAGGTGTGAACACTTAACTTTATGTGTGGTAACCCCACTTGTGCTTGCGTGGTTGCCTAGTCAAATTTCTCATTTGCCCTAAAATTAACCAATTAGTGATGTCTTGGTTTTGATATGCTAGGTTTGTTTTGCGTTTGAAATTTTCATTTGCTATCTTAGGTGAGATTTGGTAGTTTTACCATTGAGGACATCCATTTGGCTTTGGCTTTTGGTTTTTCTTTTGCCAAAGGTGGCAAAATGCCTAAGTTTTAGTACTATGTTTCTTGCCAAACTTTCTCAACCAAATTTGAAAAGTCTTTTGGACGCCGGACACCAAAAGATCTCAAAACCTTCCAAAACCTTTAATACTTTGGCAAAATTCCGGGGAAAAAAATCACTTATTATCAGGGTTTTCACCTGGTGAAACCGAGTTACAAATTGGCGGAGAATAGTAAATGTTCGATTAAATTGGGCCCCCAGTTTTCCTTGGTCCCACGGGAAGGAATTACGAGGGGGGTTTGATTTTTCTTCAAGGTCCCCCAAACCTTTGGGGTGGTTCCGGATCGCCCGGGCCCCGGTTTCCCGTCGGGAATTCCATGGGGTTGGCGTAAAACTCCCCAAGAGGGGAGGATTCTGTTTAACGATTAATCGATAGGGCCACTTCTTGACAGTTTGAAATTTCCATCCGGAGACTATTCTTAGACGAAAGAGTAAAAGTTTTTTGGCCGAAAATTGGTGGACATTCTCTTTGGGAGATTTGGCCCTGGCCATTACCTTTTTTGGTCCAACAAGTTGTCCGGTAAGGAAAAATGGGAAGGAAACCCAGGTTCTCGGCTGACAAACCCATTGGCCAGAAAGGGTTTGAAGGTTTTTGAAGGGACACAAATTTTGACCGGTCGGACCAAAGCCCAAAAACCAAAATGAAATTTGAATCATTCTTTTGAAAACTTAGGTTTGATAACTCTTCTGTATCCTTATTATTCCGGTTGTGGATAGGATGCAATGACACGAACATCAATCCGGTTTAAATTGAGGGGATATTGAAGCGATTTTTCAAAGGTGGAAGAAAGTGGTTTGCCTCCTGTGCCCGGGGCAAAGAAGAAATTGATGAAAGGATTGATTTGTTTTTGAGGAAAGACAATTAAGCCAAGAGGAAAGGGTTGCCAAAGACATCAAGGCACAAACCAAGAAAGGCACCGACAAGGTGAAGAACCCGTTGAAAGGAAAACATGGGAAGAAACCTCGAGCAAGGTAAAAACTTCCAAGAGGAAGAGGATGTACATGATAAGGGAGATATTGTGGAAGCCCCCACCCCTCGAAGTAAGTTGATGGGAGATGCCATCGGGAGGACAACTAAGTCTAACCACGCCCCAAAAGGCAGAAGAACCGCCAAGCAAAAAAAGTGAAACATTCCCTTAAGAAAAGGACTGTGCCGGTGGGGATTGGGAAGGTTCTTGAAATAAAGAAACCAGTCCACAATGATGCTCACCTCAAAAACTGAAGGAAAGGGAACAAGGCCGGGCTATGGAAGAAGCGATCCTTTCGGGGAAAAGGACTTTTGCCCGGTTCCCAAAGCCAAGATTTCTATGAGGCGGGGCTCATGGACAAAAGCCCATTTTTCCAAGTTGTTTGGGTCTCGCGTGAAAACCCAGAGACTACTTCCCACAGGCTGGAGTTCCCTTGAGTAGTTCTTGATTTTGGTAATTTGGCCCGGAATGATAGATCATGAATTCATGCCTCCCTTCTTCCGGTGGCGAATTTTGGATTTTGAAGGTAAATTCTCACTTGAAGAGTGGGCTGCCTTCTTAATGTGTTAAGATATATGTAATTCTATGGAATCCCCAAGTCTGGTTTGAAGAACATTACAATGGGTCCACCAAAGATGTTGGAATGGGTAAAGTTATCATTTGAGCATTCCCAACCATAACACAATTGGGGCTCCTTATCCCAAGCGGAAATCATGATAACTTTCTATCAAATTGCATATTCAATGGAAAGGCACCTTTCGGTGTGGAAAACATATTGAACTATAAGGGGCTGGGAACGAGAAGAGGCATTGGTTTGCCCGCACATTGGAGCTCATCAATGCCAAGTTTGGCAGGACCTACTTTTGGATGAATTT